>JAYKAV010002898.1:350690-438006 GCA_035582835.1 Phoebastria nigripes | reverse complement strand
AGGGGGATGGAACACCTCTCCTATGAAGAAAGGCTGAGAGAGTTGGGGTTGTTCAGCCTGGAGAAGAGAAGGCTTTGGGGAGACCTTATTACAGCCTATCAGTACTGAAAGGGGGCTTATAAGAAAGATGGCGGCAAACTTTTTAGCAGGGCCTGTTGYGACAGGASARGGRGGAATGGCTTTMAACTAAAAGAGRGTAGATTTAGACTAGAYATAAGGAAGACATTTTTTACGCTGAGGGTGGTGAAACACTGGCACAGGTTGCCCAGAGAGGTGGTAGATACCCCATCCCTGGAAACATTCAAGGTCAGGTTGGGCAGGGCTCTGAGCAACCTGATCTAGTTGATGTCCCTGCTCATTGCAGGGGGGTTGGACTAGGTGGCCTTTAAAGGTCCCTTCCAAACTATTCTATGATTCTATGATTCTAAGAAGCCTAGTCAGTGGGTGTTGAGGTGATAGGTGATTGTAGCCCATTAAGAGATGGGATTCTCTGGGACAGATCATGGGCATCATTTTAGGTGTTGTATCCTTGTATGTAAGAAAAGAGTGGTTCTAGGGATTGATTCATTGATCATGTTAGAATGATTTTAATATTCATCACCCAAGAGCATCCTTGTGATTAGTACTTCATGTTTCTCTTCTGTAAAATGTGCTTTTTTTTTCAGGGAAAGCTCATTTTTCACACTTTTTGGTTTTTTAGTGTCTACTCCAGTAAACATTCACTGCTGTAGGATCCGGTTTCTTGCAAGTGTATCTTTTTCCAGCAAGGGCTCTAGTGAAATTTCTGCAACTGTGGTAGTGAATGAAGTACTGGATTCAAAGGTGTGGTGTTCTTTTTCCTTTTCTTCACCACATTTTTCAATTTCTGAAAGAAGGGGACAAAAAGCAGAATTCTAGCCTTATGTGCAAATAGTAGAAAATTTGGGCCCTGCTTTTAAATTCTTGGTGAAGTCTGATTTCAGATCTCCTGGACATATGAATGCTGTGTACGTAGGTAGTGGTGTCTCTTTCTTCTAATATTTCCCTTTGTACGCCCATATAAAGTTCGTGTAAGAAAGATGGTTTAGCAGTTATTTCAATCAGCAATGATTCCTGTTTCCATGGCCCCCTCAGCTGACGCAATGTATAACCCTCCCTACCTTGACAGCATGTCGCTACTTGTATGACCATACCAGCAGGAACACCTGCCTACAACCTCTAATCTGATACCACTTGCGTCACTCCTACATGTCAGATTTACTCTTTGGGCTTCCACAGCTATCTTGAAATCAGATCTTCCAAGACACCCACTCCAATAGAGCATCATGGTACTTGGAGGGAATGGAATAGAGAAGTGAGAAGACTATGTGCCAAATGTTGCTGTCATTAAGGTTAACTTCTAGAAATGAGCACCTTTTGTTTTAAACATGATTTTCTGAAGTCATTTGAATTGTCTCTGTAATTATCAGATTTGTGTATTGCTGTGCTTCAGGGCTCAAAATAGATGAGGTAGACAATACGAGGCTGAGGGGGATCTGTAAGATCAAGAAAGATGCAGAAAAGGCAAGTAAGGAATGAATATTTACTGTTCCTCACAATAATGGGATTAGGGGGCATTCATTCAGACTATGAAGCAGCATGTTTGAAATAGAGTTTGAAAACAAAAGAATGTCTTTTTTATGTAACCCATAATTAAATTGCAGAAGTAATTGCCCCATCATGTTGGGTTTAGAAGAGATTAGACAAATTCATACAGGAAAAATCCAGCAGTGACAATGGTTTAGAAAGTGATTTAGGAAGGTTAATAGGTACGTGATTGCTGAAAGCTGGGAGAGCATGCCAGCAATGGTTCTGTCCCATCTCTACAGTCTTCTCCTGAGTATCAACTACGGGGCAGTGTCAAAGAGAGGATGCTGGGCTAGATGATCTTTTAGTGGAAGAATAACTATGACTATAGTAAATCCAGGAATGTGATTTTTTTTAATGAGACTTCTAGCCAGCTTTCTGACTAGAAATATTCAGAATAGAATGATTTTAAAATTCCAGAATTAGGCACTCATATTTTCTGAGTTTGCGGTTGCTAATCATTTCTCTTACAAATACAAGATATCCTCAGTGGTGTTTTGTTGCTAACATTTGAGGAAAGTCTGCAGTATTGCTGTCAGTAGTTCATCTCTCTATCATGATGTTCTACACTGGTAAGATAGGCATCTTAGAGAAATATTCCAAAAGTTTCAGAGAGTAGCTTGGAGAAAAACTAGCAGAATCAGCTCCCTGGATCATGAGTCAAAGTCCTGTTTTTAGAAGTCTCCAAAGAATCTTAATGCTATAGTAAGTGAATTATAYTGTGGCTCCCAGATGCTTTGGAGACTTTGAAGATGAGACTCAGATTTCTGAGGGGCTTAAGTGCTTACGAAAATGCTGACGTGAAAGAAAAATGTCAGAAGGAAGGAAGAGAAGATCATGGGAGGAAGTGGACAGTGGTCATACTGTTCTTGACATTGACTCTGTGTAACGTTTCCACTTTTGTATCTTCCTGCTTGTGGTTTTGGTTTCAGGTACCCTTAGCAGACCTTTCTCCTTTGATGGTATCCAAACAGGACACTCGATCAGAATAGCTTCTTTAGGCCAAATACTGCAGGAAGCTCTGAGCCAGATCAGGGTGAAATACCAGTGGAGCTAGTTTGAAAAGTTCATCAGATAAATTAAATGAGAAACCAAAAACATTTGTTTATTTAATAAATAAAACATCCATCTTTATCAACTGTAATGTTTCCTACCCTTTGATACTGTTCCACACTACCGCTCTCTAGAGGATCCCATCTTACCAAGATACAGAACACAAGTTTGATTATATGAAGGCAGTGGGCCAAAAAGCTAGAGGTCTTATGCAAATTCAGATATGCATTAATTTGCATAATGCTTCTGATATATAGCTATATCTATATATGTATGTATGTATGCATCCATTATCTCTCCTCTTTTGAAAGATACTTTTCCTTTCCCAGCCTCTCCCTGAGCTGGCTCTTCCCTTATTCCTTGTAGTCCTTGATGATGACTGGCCAATTTGAAGTCCAGGCCCTCATCTCCCTGGAAACATAGGTTTGTCACTCTGGTCTAAACTCTGTATAAGCAGTTCTAGCTCTTGTGCTGAATGTCATCTTAGCTATTTATTTGTGCTGGTAAGGAGTGGTTCAGGGCTGTGGAAACTGAGTTATTTCTAGATGCTTCCATCAGGGATTGTCTTTGGCAGACGTAATCACAGGACAGTTCT
This sequence comes from Phoebastria nigripes, assembly GCA_035582835.1. Taxonomy (NCBI): domain Eukaryota; kingdom Metazoa; phylum Chordata; class Aves; order Procellariiformes; family Diomedeidae; genus Phoebastria; species Phoebastria nigripes. Next base: position 434,753 of record JAYKAV010002898.1, on the reverse strand, counting down.
TTGTGATGAGGGTTACAGAGAATGGCTTAAGGACATATATTTACTTTCTCCTAGTTTTTCTTCCTCTTTTTGAGGATGAGGGTTGGAGCAGCCATGTGGGATAACCATCTGAGCTCAGCTCAGGTGAGAACCTCTTCCCATCTTTTTGTGAGTTTGGATTGCATAGATTTGCTGAAACCTTGCTCCAGCTTCCACCCTGGGATCATCAGTAGGATTTTGAGGCTCAGCTCTCCCATAAGCAGTGGATAATGTACTCTAGGAATCAGCACACTGTCAGGTGGTGAGGCCAAGCTGGATGAAAGAACTTGCCAGATAAGGAGCCTAGGACATGGATTTGAGTTTCCATACACCAGTTTAAAGGAAGGGAGACCTGCACCTGGTGCCTTGGGGCTGCCGTCCTCAGGGAGACAACCCTGGTCCTGGATAAGATGACCAGTGGTAGCTGATCTTGTGCAAAAGGTTGCCAAAGAAGACATACCTGTTTGCTCTAAAAAAAAAAAAAACAACTCATTTTTATAAAGAGTAGAGTAATAAAGAAAGTGAGCTTTGTATTTGTGCTCAATAAATTTAAAAGTTTTTTAAATGGGTTTAGTTGGGGCTTAGGTTAGATGTTTGAGTGAAGGGATTTTAAATCATAAGTGACTTTTTTCCTATATCTAGAGTTAGGCCCTGGGGTGCAGGTCTCCAGCAGGTGTAAACTGTCACACAGAGTGGCAACAATTAAAGCTCCTGAGGATCCACCCTCAGTTTTTCAAAACAGTCAACAGCCCAGTTTGACATGTAGAGCCTCCAGAACTGGAGCCAGAAGAGCCTTATTCAAAACCTGGCTACTTATTTTGGTGTTTATGTGGAACTTAATCTCTAGAAAATCTGGTCCCAAATGCAGTCTCTCACATATACTGCATTACTGATGTTTACATGTTCAAGCTGGGTAACTTGAGCTGCATTGAACGAGGGTTGCACAAACAGTGAAAGAAAGAAAAAGCCTCTTTGTCAGCCATTTCATTTGTGAGCTTTGAAAAAATTCAGATACATGAAGGAATTCTTCTGCCAGATCTACCAAAGCTTGAGATCATTGGAGTCGATGGAGTTCTCTCTCTTAACTTCAGAAGACTTTTTTACCCCATTCTCTAAACTGGGTTAGTAATAGGCTGATCATAAAGTGACTTTATTGGAAAGAAAGTTTACCAAGTAAATAATTCAGTAAATATTTTCCGGGCAGCCATGTCCAGTAGCTTGCTTGGTATGGTGGATAATAAGCAATACTGGCTTTTAAGACTGCGGTAATACAGAGTGCTCCAAAAAGCCTGACCCTAGTAGGATTGAGGCCTGAGAAGAGAAAATGTTAATCCTACACCACCAGGCCAAGATTTATTGGAAGGCATGTAGTATGGAGATAGAGATATAGTAGTCCCCTAGATCCCAGCTGCTCCCTTTCTTCAACTCCTTCTCTTCATAAATGCATATTAAAATAATTTTGAGGAAAGTAATTGAAAACAATTAGAAGAAATTCCTCACAGTAAAACTTTTTAAAGAGCTTAAATTGTAATAACTTTTATTCCAGCACATGGATTTGGGGCTTGGTGGTAAATTGAGCTGTCTCTTTACGGAAGTGGTAAATCACTAGCATTTGCTGTCAAGAGCAAAAATGTTTATAAATCATTGCATTTGTTTCAGATTATTCATCAGAGCTGGAAGGCAATTGTTCAAGTTGCTTTGTGATACTATAAACAGAAAGCTGGGAAGGCTGCGTACTTTGTAGCAAAAACTTGGGGTTTGTACATGCACCAACTGAGACTTTTTCTTTCAGTAAGTGTTCAGCTAATCTTCCAGAGACGAGGATCTAGATTCCACTGTGCTGTTTTGAAGGAACAAGTTTGAGTTGGCACTAATAGGGCAGCAAGGCCTGCTGACTCACAGAGGAAGGGTCTCACAAAGTTGTCTTATTTATCTTTCCTTCTTATACTGCAGTAGGCAAGGAAAGTCTTCACTTTTCCTTTTCCTATGCCCTCCCAAACTGCTCTGATGGGGTTATGAAAAGATTCAAATCTGGAAGAGAGTAAGAACTGAGGGCGGGGAGGATTTTGATACAGAAAATTTGAGGCAATAGTGCTGAACATTTCCTGGTAAATAAAAAAAGGAGAAGGACTGTCTACACACTTGCATTGTAGTTCAAGACTGGAGGAGACTGCCTTGTTTCCCTGGGTACTGCTATAATTACCCTAGAGCTTTTTTCTCTGTGAGAAAGAGCTACAATTTCTGTCCCGTGAAGCGCAGGCAGCACACCAGCACAAAGAGCAATAGCAGGCTTAGCCAAGCAAGCTGCCGGAACTAGCCGGCGTTCCTGCATTAGTTATCGGCTGAGTTTCTCCAGCATTTCAGAGCTTTCTGGCCTTGCCTGCTAGAGTACTGGCAAAAGCAGCTTGGTTTTACCTTAGTGTATTGTGGCCAGTCCTGGAGGAATTAATTTCTGCAGGAGCTGTGCCAGCTCTTCTGAGGTTTTGAATGTTGTGGATCATTTAGCTTTGCTGTGTTTTTTCCCCCCTCCAAAAACAAAATGAAAGCAAAACACACACCAACTCATTTGCTGACATGTTGGCACATACTGTGAAATAACTAACTGGTTGCAGAGTCTCCATAAAAAAGGAAAACATGGATTTTTCGGGTGGCAAGTTGCTTTTGTCCAAAGAAAAAACATAAAATGGATATGATATACCTTTTATGAGCAAAACAGGAGAGTTGCAAGGTTGAATGTGGGTCAGGTATCTTTTAGTGGCAGTGGTTTCCCAATGCTGAAACATATGTCTCTGTTAAACACAACAGCATAAAAACTTTTATGCCAAAGAGAGGTGATGGGGGTTAGGCAGGGACCCTCAAAACAGCCAGTAGCTAATGCTGCCTTTGTGGTTTTATATATTTGCCTATTAAAATGACAATACAGACATGGAACATTTAGATTTAAGAAGCCTTCTTTTCATTAAACAACATTAAACAAACTGACAAAGTAGGGGGTTATGACTCCAGTAATTGAAACATGCTGTTCTGTTCAAGACCAGAACTCTATAAAGGCTCTTTTCACCCAGTAATGCCCTTTGTGTTTGCCTGCTACCCCTGCTAGAAATTACTGTAGGCCTGAAGTATGTCTTTCCAAGTGGAGTGGGAATGACAGAGTGCAACACCACACTTGGCAGATGGGGTCACAGCCTTTTTAGGACGTTAACATTCATTGAGCATTGGAAATCAATTTGCAGCTCAGAATGCATGGAGGCTTAGCTGGACTTCGCTCCCCACTGTTTTTTTATGTTAACTTTAAACCTAGGATGCAGGGAAAAGAACTAGATGGATTAATTTGTATTAACTCTGATGGGGTTAGGGTCATTTTCATTAGCTTAATTTACAGTGTGCCTTTTCGTGGATTCCTTGCTCTTCTAGATGTATATTCTGAATCTGTACATTATCTTGCATTTCTTTTTCCTTCTCTCTTCTAGATGTTGATGAGTGTCAGGATAACAATGGAGGGTGCCAGCAGATTTGTGTAAATACTATGGGCAGCTATGAATGTCAGTGCAAAGAGGGCTTTTTTCTGAGTGATAACCAGCATACCTGCATTCATCGCTCCATTGGTAAGTTTTCAGTGTGTAAATTGTGCTCTTTAGAATAACTGTGTTCAATCAGAAATGCAGAAACTGTTTGGGGGGATTTTTTTTTTTATCCCCAGAGCTCCCAAAATCTTTTCACCAGTTGGTTGGAATTCATTGATTCCTCTGCTACCCAAACTTGTAGCAGACCCATAAATAAGACGGGGGAAAGGCTTTAGTTTGACATAGAAATTATACTTGGTTCAAACAGCAGGCTCTTTGGGCAGGCAGAGGCAGATTTTCAAATGGCAACTTTCTGCTTCTGAATTTCCAAGACTTACAAATTTCTCATCTATTTATTGTATAATAGTTCACCTGTCTTCCACCTTAGAGAGCAAGGTATCTTAAATCAAAATGAACAGGTTGTTGCTTCTGCAAGTTATACAGGTTATGGTTTTTTGCCAGTCATGTAACTCATTGCTTCATTGCAGACCGATGATGGCTGATATTATATTGACACAGCATTTTTCTTTAGTTCAGTACCCTGTCTAGGGTGGATTAGAAAACTGCTTTTCTGTTGCCTATGCACTAGCAGTAGAAATAAGGAATCCCTGCAAAACTGTGATCCTTGTCTGCTGCTGATTTTGACTAGAATAAGCAGCTCTCCCTTTTCTATACATGTCAGACATGGAAGACAAGTTTGAGTGGAAAGGGAGAAAAGAAAACAGCATAGCTATAAATCTTTGCAATTAAGTGGACTCTTTATGTGTTCATTCAGACTTCTGGTGACCCTGGCAGCAACGGGAATATATGCTCGCAAACTCATTTACCAATAGGCAATAGAGAATGACAAAGTAGCAAGATGAGTCTGGTGATCAACAATGTAAGCACGCTGTAAATTTCAACAAGCCACACAAATGGTTCTGAACTATTTTAAGTCACTAAAATTAACCAGAAAATCCTACTTGAACATAGAGTATGAATTTAGTCACTCTATTGACAAGAAAACAAAACGTTGTAGTGTAGCATCTCAGAAATGTAAATTTATTTCTGGCACTGTGTGTCTGCTTACACAGAATTGTAAAGACAAGCAGTAATTTTGATTTTCAGAAATGTGAATCTCCAGAACATATTCACAGGTCCACTTTTTAGAATGATTGTTAAGTTTTAAGCAATTGAGGTATTGTGATTATGACAAGAACATACAATTAAGCTCCATCAACTAGTGCATTTTAAAGGTTGTTATCTAATAGGTTTTCAGTCATTCTTTTCAACATAAATTGTTCAAATTTCTGTCCAGCGTAAAGTAACCCTGACAAAGATATCCAACAGAGCAAGGAATAGTAGCTGGAGGCTTAATGAAAACCACTTGCAGAGTACTGTGATACAATCATTATTTCAATTTGCACATTATAAAAATTCCCAGCTGTAATAAAAGAGAATTTAGTTATCTGAGATGGAAACTAATGAAATAAATGAAAAATGAGACTCTAAAGGTAAAAGTTTCTTCTAAGGAATAGATTTATTGAGGGAAAAGGGTGAGTTTTTATGGCAAAGAGGATTCCTAGTTTGCCGGAAGGACTGGGGGAGTGGATTTGAAAGTTGACTGCTGTATGCACGTAATAAATATGCATGGGAATAATGTATTTGTGTTAACTTGTTTAAAAAGAAAATGTCATATAAGACATGGACGTTTAATTTGAAGCAACATCTTCAAATTATTTTAGATCTGAAAAAAACAAGCAACCCACCAAATAGACCGATGGTGATTGCAAAGTGTTTTATGAACAAACGGTTTGTAGCTTTTCAAAAATAAAGTGCCAATTTACAGCAAACATTACACTGTAGTGCCATGATCCCACACACAAACACATCAGGTGGGTATGCTGGAGGAACGAAATGAAATTAAATGATCCGTTTCAGTTGTCAGAGGTGACTGAACTGCAAATAGTAAACATGCATGGTGAGAAAGTAAATGGCTTTTTTAATATCTGTGTTTACTCACTTTCATCTGTCTCACTTGTAAGTGCCACTACAGAAGCTGTTGGAACRCAAAAATACGCATCAGCATATTTAGTCAGAATTGTGCCTAGGGCTAGATTGTGTCTATACCTCTGTTGGTAAACAAGGCTGAAGTGGACAAAGGCACACCACACAACTAGCACTGCAATCCAAACACAAAGGCGCTGACTTGCCAAAGCCCTTTAGCAAGCTTGTTGACTTTGAGCATAATAAGATCCATTAATTGCACTGGGATTACTTTTCTGTCTCTGGAAAATGCATGTGCAGTCACACAATCTCAGTGTCCTTGACGTTACCTAAAGTCTCTTCAAGGACTCAGCTAGTCTAAAACAATCAACCACAAGGACCTTCGTGCAGTTCGCTACCACCTTTTCCCTCCTGTTTTCAAATGCCTTGGGAAAAAGGGAGAAGCATTGCAAGGTGCTTAGGACTTACTTGGAGTTGGGATGAGTTTGGAATGGAGGGAGCGGTATCAAGCCTAAGCAATGCCCTGTCTGCAGGCCTAGCTCACCTGCACAGCCATCAGCAAGGCTGGTGCTGATCACGTGCTTTGAGCTCATCAGCACATTCAAGTGATGTGGTACTTTCAGAGTTGAAAAAGGGCATTGGATATTCTCTTGGGGGTTGAGCAGAAGAAGGAATATGTCCCTTTTTGCACTAACCAGCCAAGGGAAAGGTGTCTTCTGGTATGAGGCACCCTCCTTAAAATTGTCGGCTGCTGTGTGAATTTCCTCAGCTTCCAGAGATACACTGTGCCTGTCCCAGTGTTTCAGGGGTGTATTGTACCACCATGCTCCTACCCACAGCGCTCCACTCCGCTGTGGTTAAAAGCCACCCTGGAGTTCATGGTAGGGGCTTTTAATAYCATCCTTGTGTCCCAAATGACGTTTGCTTGCCATCCAGAAGTGTTATTATTTCCTGTGGACAAAAAGGATTAATGATCCACAGAGAAATACAAATTTTATACCAACAGGAGGCCAGGCTGACATTAAAGTCAGGGCAAACCGTGGTTTCCCAGTATTTGCTTTATTTCACTGTCTTCATTATAGGCCTACTGATGTCTTCTGTTTAGTCTCAGTATCTTCTGGGAGGATACTATGCCCAGTACAACTTACCTCATTTATTTTTGCGTAAAACTTAATTTCCCTTTGCTGAGTCAGATTTCAGTACTAGTTTACTCACAGTAATGATGTCAACAATGGGGAGAGAGAATTGGAGGGAGAATGGATTGTAAAAAATATGGAGAACTTAACAGTTGTTTACCTTAGTACATCTTAATTGCAATAGTAGGTGTGACCACTGTGAGTTATACCAGAGACACGTTTGTGTTTGTTTCCTCATGACTTAAAAAGATGTTACTGTATCATCTCCAGCTCCAGAGAGAGCATGTGTTTAATAAATGTGGAGATTAGTATTGTACGCTACAGCTGTGACTGAGTCAGGTGAGTGGGTTACAGCATGTTTTCTCTTAATTTGATGATAAGCCAAAAGCCCCAATTCAGCAAAGCCTCTGGGCACATCCTTAAAGTCCTAGTGATATCAAAGTTGGCTAAAAATCTGAATTGGGCCTAAAAAGCATCAAAATAGACAGAGTTCAGCTATATGCCTGTATCTCCGCTGAAGTTCAGAATGATCATAATGAAGGGTATGGTATGTCCCATTTGCATTGTAACTATAAAAGGTATTGTGGTCAGGAGCCCTGGCTACAAACTGCCTCGCCAACTAAAATTCTCAGCTGAGGCGGTATAGAAAGCCATTGCTGTCCCACCTCCAGAGGGCAAGTCTCCTAAAGCACAAAGGGTGTTTGCTTACAACCCAGATTCTTCAGGAGTTCTGTGGCTAGGAAGACTTCTGTCATTTTAGATTCCATTCCCTGAATGTCTACCTAAAGCATAGTTATATTAATGGTCTTATATCTGCTAATCATTCACTGCCAATGTTTTTATATAGCTAGTGCTAAGTAAACTAAAAAGGCAGGTGCAATTAGGAGTGGTAATTATAAGTGGAGACAAGAAGAGGTGGAGAAGCACGAGGCTATAGAAGGCTGGAAATTATGATGGTCTGGTCAAACGGTGGAAAAGCTTTTTACACGCTTGTCACCATCATTTTCAAGCCTGTTAAAAAACCATTTGGCAAGGAAATGCTTTTTCACTTCCCCTTATCCCATTAGCCTTATGTTATCAGCAGAGTTAGGGAGTTTGACATGAAGTCAAGGTACCTAATTACTGTGCTACAGAGTCTCAAAACCAGCTTGTCTCTTTCTGCACTAAAAATGTAACAGTTTAGTCCAAGAGGAAAGAGAAACATGCTAAGCCAACTTGTCTTGCATTTGTCATGGGCTAAGCGGGCTTATGAAATGGCTTACTATGCTTGTGCTGATACATAGTAACTTGTTAAACTTGATTATATGTTTAAACCCTTGCTAATTTTGCAGTAGTAGCATAGGAGTACTTCAGTCAGCTGACACCAAACTACCAAGTTTCTTCTTGTTCTGAGGATTATAAAACCACCTTTGTTCAATTTTTTCACTCCTACTTTCCATGATTTAGTTTTATTCCTTACCTGTTTTCTTAGTTCAGTGCAATTCTATAGCGGTAGAATAATGTGTTAGGACTCCCTAGGAGGAAGCATGATCCCCAGTCAGTGCAGGAAAGGTTACAGGTTGGGATTCTGGACTTTGTTCCCATCTCTGGTGCTGATGCCTTGTGGGACTCTGGGCAAGAAGGTTATTGTGAGTGAGAATTTCTGCAAAGCACTTTAGAGGACAGAGGTGTTTTTTCTACAGAAAGCACAATAATCTATTCATATTTAGATTAATGTGGAAGGGTGACTTTAAATAATTAAGTGTTGCCAGCACCATTCCAGCCTTTATGAAAGTACAAGGTTTCTCATCTCAACTCTGAAAGCTCTTTCATGATGATGTAACCCGTTAAATTACTCTATTACTCGAATATACTTTGCCATAGCTACCCCAAGTACAGGCATCCCATTCACTGGAGCAGAACAGTCCTATTTGTCTTTTTAAACTAGAATCCTAATATGATTGTAAAGTAGAGGAATATATATAAAGTAAATTTTAAGGAAATCAGTTCATGTGCTTTTAGATAACATAATAAGAAAACCTTTCAGGCAGCATAAGTTTTATCTGGACAAACATACTGTGATCTTGGAAGCTTTTCCCTAAAACTGCACACAGTATGACCTAAGTGTAAAAGAAACTTGTCTGTTTATACATTCCAATGATACATTTTGAATAAATAGTTCAATTGATTATCTTTCACAGAATTCCTGGATACGGAATGCATCCAGGAAAAAAGGCTTAGTAAACCATTTTAAATTTCATTGTGACCTGTTAGAAGTGTGTAATGTTTTAAAACTGTGTATAACCCATGAAAATTGCTGTACTTTGGTTTCAGGGATTCTTATTTGCTCCAGCAGCCTGTGTAAAGGGCACCTCACATTTGTTTTCTCCATTCCTCTGGAATGGAAGGAGTTTGTAATTTGTCTGGAGGGAAAATGCAACAGGTGAAAACACCTGGTATAAGTAAAAAATAATCTCTGTTAGGCCTGATCTCCATTCTCTCCTATATCAGTGATTTATCATGATTAGGACTAGTAAAGTTACACTGGTGTAAAACTAGTTTAAGTGAAATCTGACTTAAGTTCAGCTGTTCGGGGAAGCAGTAATTATATAATCATAAAAACAATATTAGGTGAAAGTTTAGGACTAGATGTGAGAGTAAGTAGTCTCATAGCATCATAGAACAACCCAGGTTGGAAGGGACCTCGACAGATTATCTGGTCCAACCTTTTGTGGGAAAGGGAGCCTAGATGAGATTATCGTGTGCCCTGTCTAGTCACATCTTGAAAACCGCCAGCAATGGGGACTCTACCATGTTGCTGGGGAGGTTGTTCCAGTGAATGATTGCTCTCATTGTAAAAAATTTCTTTCTTATGTCAACATAAAACCTCTCCCGGTGCAACTTGTACCCATTGCACTTTGTCTTCTCCATGTGTCTTCTTGTGAAAAGAGAGCCTCCATCCTCTTTGTAGCTGCCCTTTGAGTACTATCCAAACTAAGTCTATCCAAATAGAACTGCAAAAGCAGGGTTTTGAGTATCAAAATTGTCAGTAGTTTTTTGTTGTTTTTTTTCCCCTTGGCTTGTCACATTAAGGCCTTCAATAAATGTCAGCTTAAATGGTGACTGCTTAGGATGTCATAGAATTGGAGGCAAAGGCATGTCACTTTTGGCTTACAAAAATGTTAAATGCATCTGAAACCTGAGGCTGCAATCCTCCTTTTATAGGTAAGAAAACTGAGGTGTAAATATTACCGTATTGTCTAAAGCTCTTGTGGCTGCGTCTGAACTGCAGGGTAGATTCACTCCATTAGAGCAGCTGCAGTCCTGTTCCTCAGAGCAGTCCAGATGGAAACCAGGATGTGAGGAAATGATACAGGATATGAAATCAAGGTAGAGTTTCAGTGTATCCCAAGTTCCAGAGTTAAATACAGCCAAGTAGTGGGTTGCAGGCCCTTGTTGAGTTCCTAGGGACCAATTCAGACCCATATCATACTTATACTCAACTAAACTATGATGAAGTCTCTACATATTCTGTCTTAGTTTTATAGCTCACTTGCCTTCTGAAGGAAACATACTGTGCTTCAAAATTTTCTGGGACTTTGAATTAGGTTTAATTCAGAAAGAAAACCAAATTTTGTTGAGTAATCAATACTTTCTGCTGCTTTGCTTCAGCTGAGATTGAATGCACTGGTAAACCAACTGGTTAGCAGGATGCAGGTGAGTTCATTGAAACTCAAAGGAGAAATCTCCGAATGCCCAGGAACAATAGCAGATTGCCAGATTTTGCCAAAATCTGGAATTGAATTCTAAGAGTGTTGTGCAGAAGCTGTCCTGTAACAGGTCCCAGATTTAAGTGTACTGATCAGAACAGACATAAATATTTTAAAAATAAAAAAGAAAGAAAATAATACTAAAAAAATTAAAGCCTAGATGTACTAGAAAACCTCAACTGGTAAGTAATCTAGAAGTTACATGTGTAACTTGCATATAGTGCTTGAACAGTAGTAAAAGTAGATGCACAGTTGAACGTGACTGACTAAGTGATAAACTAGGACATGCAGATAATTTCTCAATGAGCCAGAATCTGAAATAGTTTAATGGTATGGTAGTTGTTTCTGCATGGCTCCATTGCCAATGCCTTTTGGTATGGAAAGGATGAAACTAAAGGGGGAAAAGAAGTGTGTAAGAAATAATGAAGCTGGAGATGCAAAGAAGTGTGTCTTGGAACGAGCAGCTGTTTGAAACACCCTGCAGCAGCATGACAGCCAGCCAGCTTGCCAGGGGGAGCAGGGAATTTGTAAGTCAGATCAAAAATCTCTCCACACCTGTGTGACAGAAAGTGCAGTGAACAGTCTGTAGCTCAGCAACTGACTGACTGGCAGTGCTGACAAGATGGGAAAGCTATATGCACGAATGGGAAAACACACTGGAAAATAGTACATTAAAAAAAAATTAAAGAGAGAAAATATGCAAAGGGGGCTTTCACACTCAATCATTCAATAGCATTGGAAGTGAACCAATGTTCTGTTCATACTGTCTGCTCTGGATATAGCAGGATTATACTAAATAAAAGAACTGAGATGTTTTTTAAAGGCCTCTAGCATCCAGTTGACTGAAACATCAGGTGAGAAAGATCTGGGGAGAATATTAAGCCAGAGTGTACTGGAATAAAGCTTGTATTCACACATGCACACAACAAATGGACTCTGTTTTAAGTATACCATACGTTGTATTTGTCATGATGTGTGTCTCTCATGCCATCAGGGATACAATGATGAATTCAGGGCCTGCTCTGAATACTGTGTAAAGATGCTCGGCTTCTTTCATACCTCCTGTAGTCACTATGGGTCTCTCCGTGTATGTCTCGTATTTTTCACTATGCAGAGAAATCAGCCACAGACCATGTTGCAGGCACTGTTCCTCTTTTCTGCTATTCATGACAAATCTCAGAGATGTGATCCAGCAGGAACTCTCTAGAGGCCGATACCACAATGTGGTTTTGGCTATAAACCAGTAGGAATTCAAGATATGAATGCCAAATACCTGTTCATATTTACTGTTACCCTCCTATATATGGTATGCATACTATGCATTTAATGAGTTCTATTAATTATTCAATTCCATGTAATTATGTCTGAGGTTGCTCTGAGCTATTCTGAAATAATTTAGGAGTTAATGGAAATAAGAAGGAAGATGCTTGTATTTAATAGCTGTGTATATTTTCAAGCCTAAGAATACTTGCGTGCTCTGTTAAGCTTTATATCTTAGAAGTATTTGGGTCATAAAATTGTTGGTTTTGTTACTCTTCTTGATGGTATTTTGATTATTTTGTACTTGAGCATCAGTCAAGAATGGGGCCAGATTGTGCGAGACCTTGTACAAACTGGGAAAATTTACAGCCTAAGTAAACAAGGCAAACATAGGGCAGAGGATAGCACAAAACACATAGTCACTGTGAATGCTTTCATGGCAGAAACATTGTATGTAGTAGCACCATGAGATATTTTTAAGAGGGGGCACAAAGGAAGAAGGGAGGGAGACAAGGGTATGTCAGGTAAACAGAAAGTCAGAGAAGGAGGGAGGGAGACAGCCAGTCGAGTGTGAATGAGGTGAAGTGGAGGAGAATAGATTGAAGAAGAACAGAAGGGTGTGAAACAGTTAGCACAAGGCAAAATCTATACTACTTCTCTGTCTCATTAATTCCCTGGCTCACTAATGCCATTTCTTTTCAGTATCCTCTCCCTCATAGTTTTCTTTCCACTTAGCTAACTCCTCTCTTGTATAAACCACAGTATAGTCATAGTGTTGTCAAACTGCAGCAATGGTTTTGAAAACTAATGTTTCTCTCAGTGGAATGGGTCATGTGCTGAGATTGCAAAGCCAACCTGCTATCATGCGCAATTGATCAGGATGATACTCTTGCAAGGGTTCAACTCCTTTGCTTCTCCCAGGAGTCAAGAAATGCAGAAACAGAGGCGTTAAGTATAACAGGGAGACAAGCATCATGTGCTGTTGGAGTTACTCTCTGAACTATGTTCACCATTGATAAGAGCATTGAGCTTGTGCAGTGAATCAGTTTACCTGCTTTTTGTGCATGATGCATAGTATGGTTGAGCACTTTCAAAAGGCTCTGCCTGACTTACCAGTGCTGAAGCTGCAAATAATCTTTCTTCTCTTGTTCCAACATAAAGCATTCACCTTTGAGTAAAAGCAACAGCACTTTTGTCCCTCTTTGATATGGAGCACCTCCTTTAAAAGTTCTTCTCTGTGTTTATAGCTGACTAAATCACTGCGCACGCTATGTAAGCCAATAGTATCCAGTACGGTGTGCTGCAAGTGTTGTGTTACATTGGTGATTTACCAGAGTTGGCAGGTTTTCTCCCTACAGTTAACATGGGCTGAGGATAATATAATAGCTGCTATCTTCAATCCATATCAAACTGCAAAGTACTAGACAGGCCAAAACTAAGAGCCTCCTTACTCAAACATTAATTTTTGACAGAAGTTCACATGATCGGTGTTGGCATTTCAGTATTTAGTGTAATGAGAATTGGTTATTTAAACTGACATTTGTTTGGAATGCTACAAATGCCAAGATGGGGAAGCAGCAATGTGAATTGTTCTTATGCTGTGCATTTCTCGTTCTGCCTGCTTCAGAAGTGAACTCCTAGTTATTTGCTTTTCTAATCACTAATTCACTAGAGGATGTCGTAGGAGTCTACAAAAACTACCTCAGGACTCTAAACCCCCTCTGAAATAAGAGCTATTATGCCATGTGCTGTAAGTTATAGATATGGGAGGCAGAAGAGTTAAATAATTTGCCTAGAGTTACACAGGAAGGCTGTAGAAATCCCAAGAGCTTTCCAGAAAAGCTGTGAAGGAATCATTTGACAGAGCTTACAGTTTAATCGATACTATGTTGATTTCACCAAATCTGTTTTGTAGAAGTGAGTATCTGTTTTTATGTATGCTCCTACTAGAAACAGAATGCAGATACCCTGAGCTCCATTCTTTTGGTCTGTTATTTAATTCCCTTCTTTCATCCCTGGTGCACTTCAACATCAGTGATTGATGAATTACATGTACATGTTTAGAGAGCGAAGTGTAGCACAGGGAGCCGGGTGGATAACAGTGCATTTTGCAAATCCTGTCCTCTCCCGCCTTTCCTCCCTACACTTTTTCTTCTGTTTGTTCTTTATTGGCTCGCTCTTGTAAATTGAACAATTTCTGATGGTGCCAGGCAGCTTGACTTCTTACTGAAATTCAGGGCGCCTGATGACTCTGCACTATGCCCTTATACTGGGAAGGCAGCCAAATTGACACTGGGAATATGTAGGTTCTGAAAAGTGAGGTGGAATACAACCACCTGAACAGGTCAATGAAATGTTGTTAACATTATTTTTGAAAGAAGTGTATTTTTCCACTAAACCAAATTTTGTTCTCTGAAGTAGCTGCTTTTCCTGGAATAATAATAATTATATATATAAAAAAATTCATAGGAAAAAAACAAATGTCAAAACTCTGAAACATTTAGACCTGGAGGTGTTGTCCTTGGCACTATATGGTAGTGGTGGTTAGGCAGCCTCGTCTGTCTCCCTAGGCGGCTGTTGTGTTGCACCGTAGCATGAATGTCCATGAAGCCCCCTTATCGAGAGGAGAGACTGAGCACAAGAAAATGCTCAAACATGAAGCCTGATTTGCCAGGTGAAGGAGCATATTCCAGGTAGTGTTTCTGAATCGCCTGTTTCCTTTCACAGGTGAAGTATTTCAGTGTTGCAGGAGCTTTCCAGGAAAAGGTCAAACAAAACAAAAAAAGGGTCCTGCCAGCTCTGCCGAAGGGCAGCATTCAAGCTGTGCTTGAGGTGAGACTGGCCTACCCTGCCCTTACAGACAGCTGCATGTCTGCATGCTCTTCTCCAGTACTGTGTTTCTGCTCCTTGCCTCTCCAGACAGAATGCTTTCAGAACTCCCTCTAAGCTTCCCAGGAAAAGCTATCATTTGGCCTAAGTGCTTCCTTAATGGACATTTAATTACTCTGCTCTAATTGGAGTCTGAAAAACATATCATTAAAAAAAAGCCTGTAATAAGCTGTTTTAAACCAGGATTTGGTGAGCAATACTTTCCTAGCCTAATCTGTGTCTCTCTCTTGAATTCTGAATAGTATGTTTACCTGGAGATTTATTTTGAAAAGGCTTTCTATGTAGATCTCAACATGACTTTTTAGCATTTGGCTAAGATACCATTTGTCTTCAGCTGGCATTAGTTGAAAATACTTTGTGCTGTTCAATCTTCCAAGAATTCACAGAAAGAGATAGTGAGCTGTCATTCCTGTGCTATCTCTCAGAGAAGCTGGCCACTTATCGGCCAAATGAACTCTGAATTAATCTGGAGGATTACCTGTCAGGAGCTCACTGAAATGCTCCATGAAACAGGCCCATGATGAGTAAAATGCCAGAAAAACAATAAAATCAAAGAACACTGGTGATAATTCTCAGCAGTTAGATCCTTTAAAAGTAGAGCCTTGGTGGGAGCAGGAAAGCCCCTTTGTGTTTTTTATGTTCTCATTAGTTTCATGCAAGAGGGACATTAGGTGGCTAAAGGAATTTTCCTGTTGTCCAGACTGTGGATATGTTTTTTAATCTGGCTCTGAGGCTTTCTAGACCTAGTGTAAATGGTGCCACTTCTGAGTGTCCATCAAATTCACTTCTTGCTATTAGCTATCAAGTGCCCAAACCCAGAATGTAAATATATCTCCAAGCACTCAAAGTTTATTTATATGTTATTTGGTTAAATATTTTATGGGGTTGTTTTGTTTCTTCGTTTCCTCTAAAAACACCTCATTTTCTCTTAGTGTTTATTATGACTCACTTCATGGAGATACTTCTGTGCTGAACTATACTAAGTTGAGCTATCTCAAAAGCAACATTGTGGTCAGAAGCGTGGCTGTGTTGAATGACATCCCATTTTTCCTGTTCTGTATTTATTCTCGCCTTGGATTTCCACAGTCTATTTACAGGCAAAAACAGGATTTCCTTGCTTTCCAGTATGACCTGATATCAGGAAAAACACTGCTATTTTTTTCTGCTTACCTTTACCACCAACAAATACTGCCCAAATTAAAATCCATATTCAGTGTTTAGCTGATGCTTTTCATCAAAATATAGAAATCAAATAGAGCTGCTTATCAAGAAGAATTCTATTTTTCCATGTTCACCCTTGCACAGCAATATTGGCTGCACTCTATTTACTGCCTCAAAGTCTTGTTGACCTCTTGCAAACAGCTCATAGCTTCCAAAGGATTTTCTTCACCTTTCTTTTCTTAGATTGTTAAAGCCAGGGGTGACTACAAACCGGATATGCTGCTAGCAGATGTCATGCTTATTTCCATGTGCAGCTCTGCGAACATATCTTCATCTTCATTCATCCTATCCTTTCACCTCCTTGCTCTTTTTAAAAAATGGAATACCAGTTAGGTGTATACATGGAGACTAGGATGAAATAATACAACTTTGTTAGACCATGAAATCTGTAGAGGCTAAAGACTGCTCCAGTCACAGCTGTAGTGTTCCCTCTGAAGTGGAGATGAGATGCAAGTCTGATCAAACTGGTTCAGAAGCCCACAAACTTCCAGCAGTTTCAGTTGGATTTGAACTGGTCTCGTGAGACTGTGAACATCTGCCAACAACAGAGATTGAATCAGAAGGGATGCAAATTACGATTATTTCTTCACAGGTAAAGAAAGTTGTGAATAACTGTACTACCATCGTAAACTTTTCTCTTTCTGTGGAAGACCTTAGCAAACCATTTCATTAATCTATAGGACAGGAGTGTCTCTAGGACCTATGCAGAACTTTGAGAAAGAGGGTGAAAAGTGTCAGAAAGAAACCAATAGATGATAAGTAGATTAAAGGCAGTTCAGTACTGAAGAATATGCTTGCAGGGCAATTACATAGTCTACTAATCCTAAACACTACTAATGATTGTTATTGTAGTAAGAAGTCAGTACGCACTGTAACAGAGCAATAAACAGGTGCTGAGATAGTCACTTTGGCACAGAAGAGAGCCTGCTAGTTTTAAGATGAGGAAACTATTCTGCAATGACAAATGAGCCTCAATGCACAGAAAAAGAGCAATGATATGAGAGCAACAGAGTGGTTTGTGTACACACTGGATGTTTCTCACCCTGAATGTGCCAGCAGAGCATATAGACTTCTGAGAGAAGCAGGTTCTTCCACTCTCACACCACTACTGCCCTATAAACATTTCATTCATTTCTGAAGTACAGCTTGCAGATTAGGCTTCCACTCATTGTGTTGGTGATAGCATTTGGTCTTAAATGGCTAATAACATAGGACTGCTATTTCAGGTGCCTCCACATGAAATCTGAGGCTGAGTGCCCCAGAAAAAAATCAACTGTTTGTGACAGGAATGGGATCGAATTTGCTGCTGTGTGGAAAATGTGTTTGCCTACATGCCCACTGTGCTGGTTGTAGCATTTGAACAGAGAAACAAGAGGATTATTTTAGTGAACGTAAATACTAACAATAGTAAAAGGAGAAATTATAACTGTGCTTTAAAATGGTCCTCTTGGTAATACTCTTGCTCAGATAATAAAGGATTTTGTCGCCTGAGGTTACTGGAAAATGTTTTTTGAATGCCTTAATGGCGCCGTCTGAGCAAATCTTGATAGCAGGTAACTTTTATCAAATGGCAATATATTCATCATCTCCATTCCACACCCATCTTTCCCCAGCACCTCTCATTTTTCCCCTGACCTAAACCCTGCAATGTCACCTTCCAGACTGTGAATCACTCATCTCTCTCCCTCGTGCCCCCACCAAATGTTATCATCACGCTTGCTTGAACCCTGACATTTGATTTGTGTAAGCTAGGATTGCTGCATGTCTCAGGCTGACATTTTATTCAGATTCCTTCTCTGAGGAAAACTCAGGGAAAACAGAGCAACATGTTCCATTTCCACAGAACGGCAAACTGTCTTCCCATAAAAGCAGACCCAGTAAAAAGTTTAGAAGTTTTTTCATAGCTAAATGGCCCTTTCGTATTGCAGATATGCTGGACTCTTACAATGCTTAGAAAACAATATGTAATACCACCAATGTATGTGTATTTAAAATCTGTAGATACAAATACATATGCATTTTGTAAATACATTTTCCTAAGCTGTCCTTGAATGTGGCTGCTGTGACCCCACTCCTTGCCTGCTGTACCCAAGGGAGGCGGCATTGATTTTGTTCTCTGGGTTTTGTAGGTTTTTCTGAAAGCAAGGGAGAGGCTTGTGCCTACATTGCATTTTACTTTAATGTATGGTCAGGCTTTCAGGCCTTTGTTGTTGGGACTATTCATGTGCTTAAGTGTTTTGCTGGATTGGAGCCACAGAGCAGTTAATGAATTAGTGCACATACCAGGGTATAGCATTCTATTTCTTCTTTCCAGACAGTTTGCATTTCCAGTATTTGTATAGGATATAGGGTGACCAGCAGCCTGTTTTCTTTATTTATGAAATTGTATGTAAAAATGTCTTCTCAGTAGTTAGTATTTCTGCATTGCCGTCTGATAGATGAATTATCTTCCCCTTTTCTTCCCATCCAAACTCCGTTCCCTAAAGAAAAAGTGTATGTGGTGGCCATTGTTGCCATACTTTCTTCTCTTCTGTGAAAGTGGCAATGTATGAATGTATTTTCCTTGTGGTATGTCCCAGACAGTGTTAGAAACAGAATTTAGCTGCCAAATAATTAGAGTGATAGTGGCAACAGGTATTCAATGCAGGCTGACAGAAGCTTCTCTGAAAGCATTTGCCTAATTCTGTGCTTCCAGCTTGGAGTATGGGAGAGTAGTTATGCATCTCTGGCAAATTTCTCCTTTGGAATGAAATTTCGACAGTGGCGTTTGAATTGGGAAAACACATGTTTTTACACAACTTATTAGGCAGCAGATGAGTTCTCATTTTGCTAAATTATTTGTGATCTTCTATATTGATGCTTCTACTTTAGTAGTAAATTGACCAGGCGAGCTGAGTATCTCCACTCTTCCACTGGCACTGCTTTGTGTGGCATGTGCTGTCAGTCACCAGCCCATTCGTGTCACAGCTATGTTTGGGTCCTGGTTTCCACTTTTGATTAATATTTGGTGGCTTTCTCAAAGCAAGGTCATGCCCCAATAGAGCCAACAGCACCAGAGTTCCACCTTGCAGGAAGCAGTGCTGCTGACTGCATCTTATCTTGCATGTTGACATTATTTCCTGGCCTGCTAGGCCTTTTTCTGTCCTGCATCATGATGCTGTCTCCAATGCTTGGTTGTGTTAACTTGGAATTCCTGTGTGGACTAGTAGGCCAGCAGTAATTTTAAGGCACTGGTATGTATTGTTTTCTCACAGTGCTGCTTCTGAGGTAGTTACCTATTCTTTAATAGAGCACCTTTCATCCTGAAGTATCCCAGGGTGCTTTACAGATGTGATCCTAGGAAATGTCATTACCTCTGGAGGGAGGTGCTTGAAGACATGGACAGTATGGGACGTACGTACAGCATGCTCTGGGTTTTACTGGAAGCAAACTGTAATACTCTCAGTGGTGATGAACACTAGAGTCAAGTGAACAGAAGGAGGAGCTAGGGATTGTTCTCCCTTCACCATCTCCCTGAAGAACAACTGGAACTCATCAAGTAAGAGGGGATAGAGAAAGGTGGAGGCAAAAGCTTGATGTTATATAGAGTGGATATGCTAACAAGCAACGAGGTTCAAGGAGTGAACAGCAGATGGACTCATTCCTTGAAGAGTGCAAGCTCCGTCATAGAGAGAAATAAGGAAAGAGGGGTTTATAGAGAAAGCAAAGTTGCAAGTGGTAGCTACTCTGTAGGTAAAGAGAGGAAAACTGGAGTGGTAACTTGCAAGGGATATTACGACGGAAGAAGAAAGCTGGCAATGCAGTAGCTTTTGGCCAACATTACATTCAGTTGGGRGTTGGACTCAATGATCCTTCGGGTCCCTTCCAACTTGAGATATTCTGTGATTCTGTTATTAAGGGAGTTAGCAAGAAAACCAACACAAAGAGGGAGGACGCCTCAGGAAGGTGTAACTAGATTGCAGTGAGAGAATGACAGAAGAAAACAGGATGAGTGATGTTAAAGGGATAGGGGGGAAGAGGAAGAATTCAAGATCCTTGCTTGGAAGCCTCCCTTGCATTATCTTCCCTTTCCCTACATAAGAGGAGGCAAGTAGTTCAGCCACCTCTGTGGGTTAGCATACCCTTTTTTCCATACCCAGGGACTCTGAACAGAAGCCCCACTGAAATGGGGCAATGAAGAGACAGGTTCTGGGGAGGATATGTCATACTTATTTCGGCAGTTGGACAGGAGACCCTCCATTGTGCTAGAAGATACTTTAAAGAAAGTACATGCAGTTTTTGTATTGCCAGGGACCTGCAAGATGCATCAGATTACTGTGGTGAGCTCTCTTACTTTCACTGGGATATAGAAGGGAGTTACTTATACCCTGGAAAGTTAGGAGAAGTCTCTTGGGATCTCTTGGGATCCTTTCTGCCCCTGTTATGTTCATCAGCTTCTATATAGCAATACAACCTGACTTTCATTTGTTGAGCAGGGAAGGGGATGAGTAGTTCAAAATTATTCTTTTAAATTGCTGTAAACAGCCTCAGTAAAAAGTAGTTAGTGGTAACTGTGTTGTATTGTATACAGTACAGTGCTGTGGGTTTGTTTATCCACTGAAGAGTAAGTGGGAAGTGTGAAAGAAAACATATCGGGGCACAGTAAAATATGTCTGTACTTGTAGACAGTCAGTGTATTGTTACATGCTGATTCATAAAAGTGTATATCCCTTCATACAGCAATTTCATTCTAAGAATCCTGGAGTCTTCTGAAGATGTATTGATATTAAGCATGTAAAGAATAACTGCTGAGGTAGAGAGGAGTTATTATCTAACACAGTATTTATACAATCATTAAACTCTCTGCATTGGATCAGTCATTTGCTAAGCTAATTCTCACTCCTTACAATGTTAGCAACGGCCCTCAGTTGACAGTATCATTATGACCAACGCATATCTCAGGCTAACACTACTGTTGCCCTTTTGTTTTGAGTCTCTGATTACAAGTAAATGGATTCACTCTGAGATGCTATGAGGTAAAAGGACTTATTCCTGCTTTCAGACTCTGTGGAAAGCATAAAGTCATGCTGCCTTCAACTCCTCCTGCTAGATGAATACAGTGACTGTGTGTAGCACCCTCCTGTGGTGCCTTGTGGCTTTTACTGCTAGTTTCATTTTCTCTGCTCCCTCTTTACCAAAATTAGTGTCTTGATACTGACTCACAAGTTGTAGCCAAGACTGAGGACAGAAAGGTGTACCGTAATGAACAATTCATGTGATACTGTCAGCTTTCCTCGTGGGTCTTATTTCTGGATACTACCACATCTTTTCCCAATTCTGCCTGCAATCAGATGTTGGAAAATATTTTATTGGTTTAATCTTCTGGTTTCTGAATGTATTTAGTGTAATGTTAAGAAGGCATTTTAAAGAAGGAGAAATATTATGAAAAGGTAGGTGTAATGTGAATAAGTACCCTTCATCTCACCTCTCAAAATTCTTCATTCTTATTTGCTGGTACTCCAGCAAAATACCCTTTTACTCCATTTCTGACCCCTTGTCTGAGCAAAAAATTGTCAGTCAGGCTGAATTTAGTTTAAAGACTTTGTATGAGAACATTCATCTGAACAATCTCTTTCTACAGTTTACTTCAAGAGTTGAACTTACATTTCCGGGCTGTAGATCAAGCAGCATTAGTCTGCTGTCATTCTATTCCATTCCATATATGCTACTGTATCCTAATCATCTTAATATAAAAACACTGCAATATTAATCTGCATCATCAGTAGCAGTTATTTCTATCACATATTGCTTGTTTGTATTCTCATCTTTTCATTTCCTCTTCTTCTATTCACCTCCAGGAATGATGTGTCTCTGTCATAAACCAACTTGACCTTTCTCAGGGAGAATTACATCTTGATGAAGAAGTGAGTTTTTAGCTTGGGCATTCACAGTAGGGATTTTTTAATTCCTTTGAAGATGATGAGAAACTGGGTGTAGAAGTCATTTAAGATAAGAAACAAGAATTTGATGACACTTCGGTGGCACGCCAGTGTAGGAAATGGAGGGGACGTCTGATGTGCCTAATCTAGGTAATGCACTGAAGTTTTTTGTAGTGTAGCACTAGCATTTCTTAAGCACTGAAGTTTTTGAGCCTGGGTGTATCACCTTGCTGTGGTCCCACTGAAAGAGGATAACATGATGAACTAATGAAGCCAGGCTTAGTGGCCAGTCTGCTTTTTAGCCAGAAGGTATAGCAGGTGCTAATTGTGAACTTTTCTGTGTTAGGGTTTACTTGGCCAGGAATGCAAGTGGCTTCCTCAGCTAGGGAGAGAACCTACCAATTAACATTCAACCAAAAGAGACTGCAGAGCGTCTGCAAGCTGGTCAAAATACTGTCCTGTGTCCAACTGCATCATTTGGTGTGGTTCAGCTTTAGTCACACTTTTTCATGGTGATACTTTTAGATTGACAGCTGAAATGCAGTAGTGATAGAACAGACTGCTTCCATTACAGGGAACTACTCAGCAATGCATTCCTAAAACAAGGGATTAATTTTCAGATTATGCTTTGTAGCTCTGTGTTGATGCCTTTGGTTCCTTCAGGTACAGAATGACTCTTTTTTTTTGAATGAATAAAGGTCTGCTACCTCCATAATAAAAACAGACACTATTCCATATGGGTTTGAAAAACAGCCATACCAAAATTAGGTTGAACTGATATGTTTCAGACTCCTGTTATCTGTTGAAGAATGTTGCTCCTTTTGTGTGATATTAAATTGCTGTTACGTGTCACTGTACAAACAAGAATGGTTAGGTGAGTGATGGGAGAAAGGCTGACAGAAAAGCACTAATTAAATACTGTTTTGCAAAGCCCTTATTGAAATACATAGCTTGGTACCTTTGGGGACTTGAAAGTAGGGGAGATGGAAAGATTTCAATTAAAAAGGTATTTGTATGGTCCTTTGTGAAGCCAATCATTGCCTTCTTAATATAAAGCATGTAAGTATCTGTCTAATACGCTTTACACGCATCAAACATCGTGCCTTGAAACAATGAGTGTTTTAATAGGTCTCAGAGCAAGATATTTCAAAATAAAATAAAAATCCCATAGACCTAAAATTTTATTCAGATCAAGGCTCTGGGGCTGGGTTTTTTTTAGCACAAATGTAATCTTAAGTAATTTCTACATTGATTGACTGATTAGAAAATTTGAAAGGAAAAATATACTTGCAAAAAGAAATACAGTTGCTTAGTAACTAATTTAGTTATTTGTGTTTAGCTACAGTTGTAGTTGCCATTTACAGTGATCCTTTCATTCTTACAAAGCTTTTAGATTTGTTTTTTTTTTAATTCCAGGGACTTCTGTAGCATGACACCTCATTGAATTGTTGTCTGAGCAACCTCAGTCAACAAATAACAGGAATATAGCAATATATGGCTAGAAAAGACCACCAGGGTCATCAGCTGAAGTCAGTTGCAAGAGATATATAGTTCAAAAGGGTTCAGACAACATCTCTTCCAGATGCAACTGAATACCACAAGCCACAAACGCTTGTCAGCAAAACAAACTCAAAACTTGTAGTAGAACCCCAAAAGCCACAACTATAATTTACCACAGTAAGAAAAAGAAAAAATCCAGGCCATTGCCAGTTCCCTAGATCCTTGAAGTCATGGGGAACTTAAATGAAATTCCCAGATAACCCTAGTGTTCTGTGCCCAGTTATAAAAGACAGCAGATCCAGAATGATCGCTCTTGAACTGACCTACAGTAAGAATTCCTCTTGTCCCTAAGTCTCATGGTCACCATATGAAGAGACTGTACCAATAAACAAATGCTGGCAGGTGCTTTGAATAGCTATTGTAACAGCAATAAGACCTACCCAGTCTAAGCACTATTCTTCATCTTCTTACCAAATGACAAGCTCTGTCTCACTCCTACATATCTAAGCAAAGCCAGGAGTTTTATAGCATGCCTTGGAGAATCCCTAGAACCAAGTCAGTGCAGATAGTGGGATTCAGGGCAAAGTGCCTGAGCAGAGTGGAGCTAAGGCAATTTTGCAGAGAGGTGCAGTCATTTGGATCTCATTAGATCTCATGCAACACTTGAAACTGTATCTTGAAGCCACAAGGTTTCGAACCTATGAATCTCTAGAGCATTGGCCTGAAAGGAACAGGATTTCTTGGCAGGAGCACAAATGGCAGCATATTAGGTTAGTGCCCTTTCAAGGGAAAATTGCTCATGAATTTAATCTTCACTTTATCTGGGTTTGTGTGGGACATCTATGATGACACTTGAACCCTTAACTGCTGCATCATTTGAAGCAGCAGGGCGATTAACAGGCTTTACAGGAAAGACAAATACCAAAAGACTGGTCATTCTGATAAGATAAATTCTACCTCCTTTATGGATACAGAATGTCCAAGGAGGATATAACAGAATGCTTTATTTGAAATTAATCCTTGTATCTAATACCACACACACACCCCCCAAGTTCTGCTCATCTTCCTTTTTTTCAGAAGTAGCCTTAACTTTTCGCTTGATTCAGGAGCTTATCTAGTGAAGCACTCTGTTGATTTCATTTCTGCAGATTTTTTATGTAGAACTGCTCAGGTTGTGTCCATAAAGAAACTTCATTATGGTTCTGTTATCAAGAAGAATGATTCAGGAGTCAGAAAATAACTGCGGTTTGGGACCTGTTGTCTCATGGTCAGTGGAACACTTTCTTCCTACCCATGCCCACACACTACCACAATAACCCCTGCTACTTCTGTCTCCTTTATGACCTTGACCCCAACCATGCCCCTCCTGTGTCCCAGATCTCCTATGAAGATGGAAGCTGTCTGCTGTGGTGGGTTCTCAGCTGTGCTTTTGTCAGTAAGTCCTATATTTTTCCTGCGTGCCAACAGAGCGGGTGGTATGCCAGGTAAAGTGGGCAGCTCTTGCACTAATGTTGCAGCCTTTCCCAGCTGGCAATACCAGTCTGGTTCTCTCCTCTCTATTTAGTTGCCAATTTTCACAAAGCTTGTAGGAATGTACTTATCTTTGATACCTCTACCCTCTAGCTAAGTGAGTTGGGATTGCCCAGTGGATTCAAAAGTGACTAAGTGGAAGGACTGACAGGTGGACAGACAGCACAGTGGCATGACCATCATTTCCTTGTAAACAACAATAATAACAAATATCCATTAAATAATAATAACAAATTGTACCAATAATAACAAGTAATAAAAATAAATATCAGATCATTTATTTGGTAACTATAGCTGCATTTTATTTTAAAATAATGGCTACTTGAAAAGTTCAGATGTCTAGGCTTGCATTTTTCAGTTCTGAGATTTTCTTAATTTTCTTTTTAAAAATTTCTATACATAAATTGAATAAAAATATATACTCTCTTAAAATTTATTGTGATTTTTGGCCATCCACACTTAATAATTATGGCTGCTCTACACAGGTTTAAACATAGTAAGAACATAGTCTGCCAGTGGCAAAGCTTGTGCATTTTACACTTTGAAAAAGCACATAACTATCACTTAGGTGATGAATATTTCAGCAGAGGAGCTGGTGTTGAACAAGATGATGCTATTTTCTTTTTATACCACTAAGATTCTTAAAAGACTTACTTGACTGTGGTAATTGCAATACAAGTGGTGAAAATCTCTAATGCGATGCATTTGTTTTGTGGATGGTACTGTGGCCAAAAAATATATTTAGGCAGCATTACTGAAGTGCTTGTGGAAAACTAGTATTTGTATTACAGTAGCTTTTTGGTCAGGATGTATTGTGTTAACTGCTCTACACTCTACACAGAGAGAGAGAGACTGAGAGGTTGAGACTCTCCCTTGCCATTCAGATGGACAAAAGATGTGTATCCCTACTTTACAGGCAGGGAAGCATGGTATTCAGCTGGCCTCCCTAGGAAAAGAATGCTGCCTCCTGATTTCTAGCCCACTAGATTTCTAGCCTTCAGTGCCAGTGTCGGGCAAGATTTCACAGACAAACTGTTCATTAGTTGAAAAATCATGTTTACGTAATCTGGAACGATGAGCAAATTCACAGAAAAATCAGAAAACTTAGAGAAACAATATTTTGAAATTAAATACACGTACATTTCATTTAGATTTTAGGGAAAAAAGGGGTAAAATACCTGAAATAGTTGCAGATTTAAAAATTACTTCGTCTTTAAATGAAACTGTTGATGCTTCATTTTGCCAAGAAAACTGCAAAAAATATCTGCTGAACCTAAATGAAACAAAAACCAGAAGTGTTTTAGACTTGATGCACAAAGCCACCCCCCTTATGGGTATGAGGGAAAGAGGTTCTCCGAAGCTTGGACGTTCAGCCTCAAGTTAGTAATAGGAATGACTATGAACTCTAACCAAGAAGTGATTCAGAGCATCTGAGTTTAGGAGCTGAGGCTCTCTGTGGAGAGCAGAAAGCAYCTCCAGAAGGCCACCAGGAACACTGGTATCACATGCAGCAAGGAGCAGGATTTATTCTACCAGTATTACGGATATAAGCAGAATGCATAGATGTGTAAAATGTATAGCATGCATGTAATATTTGTCTCAGTGGCAATTAAACCCACACTAAGTAAATTGAAAAGAAATTTTCCTTTTAAATTCTGAAATAAAACTCCATTGCACCCCAAATTTTATTTTATATGGTAAAAACTTGTTTAAAGTTATTTAAAACTCTTGCAATTTAGCCTTTTAAAAAAAAAAAATTGCCAGTATTTTCCAATATACATACCTAACTTTGCATTCTGTATTATGAGTCTAGTCCACCCTTAATGATCTAGAAAAGTGGTCTTGTTTTCAGTCAGAAAGCTGTTGTGTAAAAGTAAAGGGGAGTCAAATATGCAAGTGTGTGAGTTCGTGCTTACTTGCCAGTTTATTTCTGTGGAATTAGGAGCAGAAAGGCTAAAAAGGAGAGTGCTTAAGAAATGTCTCATCTGCCTTACGAGTAAAATCATTTCTTCGTTATCCAGGAAAAGTGTGGAATGGAATAATCTGTTAATAATGGGGAAAAAACAGAGTATGTAGTCCATAGGGAACATGCTAGAGGGACTCTTCTGTAAGAACAGCAGTACTTGTTCAGAGTACGGGTCCATCTTGCCTGGTATCCTGTCTCCAGTAACAGCCGTAAGTATCTAGGGAAGAAAAAAAGCAGAGCAGGTGCATGTGATACTTCCTGGCACTGTTTCCAGTTCAGGGGTTTTTCCTAAGTCTGGTGTGGTTTGTCTGCTTTGTAGCCATTAGTGGATCTCTCCTACACATACTCTTCTTGTCTACCCTTGAATCCATATAGGCCTACTGCCTCTTGTCTGAGGAACTGCTACCTCCTGTTTGTCTCATCCTGGCTCCTGCTCTCTCCATTTGGTGGCCTCTTGATCCCAGGGTGCGAGAGAAAGAGAACTGTTGGTTTGTATGCACTCTCGCATATTCACTCATGATATTGTAGACCTGTGCGGTACCCCCTCTCTGATGTCGCTGCATAAGTCTGGTCCAGCCTTGGCATGGGCAGCCCTTGGCTGGAACAGGTAAACCGACCTGGAGCCCAGTGGCAGCTGCAGAGCCATGCAGAGGTGCACTCCCCCTTCAACAGTTGTACTGGGAGCTGAGGAAGTTGCTTCACCAGGTCCTCCAGGCTCAGGTGAGCTGCTTGGGCTGCCCTGTGCATTCACGCCATGTTGTGCACAAGCCCATAAACCCTTCCAGAGCAATCACAGTTAAGTACAAAGACTTGCGAGTACCTCTGCAGAAGTTAGCTCAGGTACAGTCAATCTTATTAACAACCCAGCATGCAAAAATGGGCAGATTGCTTCTGATGGAAGATGACCTTGTGAGCATACAATACTACATGATTTTGCAATTAGCGCAGTCTGACCTGAACTGATCAGTAGCTTAGTTAATCCTCAGCCGGGAAATATAGCCAACGGTGAAATAAAGCCAGGTATTTTACTTGCATGTGACACCATTTGCCACCCATATCTAACCAGTGATTTACTGGTTATCAGAATGCAATAAGGTTTTGCTACTAGCTGTGGGTTTGGAGTAGGGGGTCCATGTAAGTAAGGGAAGGTGAGGTCCATTGGGTACTTTTTTGGTTGGGGTTTCCTTTCAGTAGTTGAATTTATTTTTTTCCCCAGGAGGTGAAATCTAAACTTTCCAGCATGTATAAGCCAGCCCAGATTTGTCATAATGAGTAAAAGCGGATGTTTCTTCCTAATTTTGATTCCACCTGTGTTAGGAGTGAATCCAAAACAATGTAGATTCATGCTGATGTCCATCAGAGAGCCATGAGAAATAGTGGGAGTTTGCTTGCTTGAAGATTACATGGTATTCTGTGTTTGAAAAAGTAGTAAGGGAAATACAGACAAAATATGAAACATTGGAGAGATTTCTGAATAATTAAAAGTCAGGCCTTGTTTAGCAAAAACGTCAAATATGTTTCAAAGTAAATATTGAGTGTAGCTCAAAAAAATCTGTGACTATATTTCCCTTTCTCCAAATAGACTAATTGTCATAAAGTTCTGTTTCGTATGGGTGGCTTACTATTAAGAAGGATTATTCTTGTTGCACTTGGTAGTACAAAAAGGTCACTTTTTGTCTCTTTCTTAAAAGATACAGTGATGGTTTCTGCCCAATTACAGCTAACCAGGCAGGCATACCGCTTTGGTCCTTTCTACTGTCTTTGCAGCTGGTAATTCTTCCTTCCAACTGCTTCATACTATGCTGCCTAACAATTCTGTATCTGATATTATGGTCTTACTTTCAATATAAGTACACCATTTTCTGCAGTGTACTCTACAGTTCTGTTGCTTTGCTGAGACATTAAGTGGATACAGGTGTGGGGTGAGGCAAAAGGAAGCAATTAGACTAAGTATCAAAGCTCCAGCTCTGTACTGATATGAGGTGGAAAATACGACTAGCAGAACTTGTTAACTGTGTCAGGATGTCTGAATAACAGGGAAAAGGGATGGAAAAATGTTGTTAAAAATGCCACATTGGGGTGTTGTTCACTCCTTTGTTTGAATTACAGAAATAAATTTCAGCTATCCTTTTGCTAAGTCATTGGTTTAGGTCCAATCTTGCAAACTTTTAGAAGATGCTTACTTTTACTCCATAAAGATAATTCAATGTGATATCAATATGATTCTTTGGTCAAAGTTAGCACAGTTGTCTTTCTATGAAATAAAATCAAAGGAGAATGGATGGAGCCATGTTCTGACTGTAGTAGTAGCTTGTGTTCTAGATAGTATTAAGGCCTCTGTCATGCACCTAATCAGTTCTGAAGAAAGGAACTATAGAAGTGATCTGAAAAATAAAAAAAGAAAAYTTGTCCTTTTCTTCTTTTCTTTTTTTTTGAAAGTATCGCATCTAAACTGTATATTTCTGAGCAAAGAAAAAGTTATGGGATTAATCCAACACTACTGACATCAGTGCATCTTTATGTTGAAGGATTAAACACATAACCACTGAGTTTTTTGTTTAGTTTCCAAGAGTTTTTCTATTCATGCTATTCTACTGGAGGGTGTTGTTACCTTGCTTGCTTTACAAATTCCTGTCATATGATTTAGTTAGGTGTAATAGGTTACGATGAGCATGCTTCCAAAAGCAATAGATGTTGTCACAAATCATATAGATAAACCATTTTTTGCAAATAAATCATTTTTTTTGTACTGCCTCATTCTTTCCCCTTCTAGTCATATCAGGAAACAAGCCTGTGCTTCACAAATGTCAACAGTGAAATTAACTTCTAACTACAGGAGGAATGAGTCTCATAAAACTGAACTATGTTCTCAGCTGATGTTTTGGAGTAGCAGGTGTGTTCCTAAAGCAGATGGCATGGGCATAATGCAGGTAAACTCTTCACCCTTCTGAACAGTGGAAAATTTCTGTTTCTATGCACACCTAAGGAAGAATAAATTAAAGGCTATATTGGAGACTGACACAAATACTCTTTGTCTAATGCAGGCCTTTTGACACAATCTCTTACTGAACAGTTGCCAACAACTTCAAAAAAAGCAGGACGGGGCTTCAGATTGGAGCCATTTGAACTTTTGCTTTTCAGAAGTGACAGGTGTGCCTATAAGTCTGGTTGGCTACAGCCTGGCACTAAATGGGCTAATTTTCAGAAGGAGAGTGCTTAGTAATTTCTGAAAATCATGCTCCTTAAGCAGAAACCAAAAGTTAGATCCTGAAATACTGATACATCCATTTCTGAAAGCTGGCCTAAATAAAAAAGGAGCTGATAAGTCACTGTCTCAGTCAATGGAGGTATTTCTACTTATTACTAATGGATGCTGCATCAGACTCAACAAGTGTACAGCAAGTGAATTCTGACATCAAGAAGAATGCATTTCATTTCATAAAAGGAATAGGGAATATTCGTGTTTAAAAGAATAGGTGATGCAAGTATATAAAGGTTCAAACTATTTTCTAGTCCTCTCTGACCTTTCCTCCTAATTTTTATTATGCAATTTTCAAGGCTATTAGGTGTGACTCAGCTTGCTTTCCCTTCCTTTGCAACCACCTTCCAATCACAAAAATAAGCTGAAGTGGATAACAGCTCTGGCCTTTTGCTCCCAGCACTCTATTTCTACTACAGTGTGTTGTTTTAATGGAATGACTTAGGTGGTCTCAGTTCAGATCCCAGTTGACTGTAGACCATATTATAAAACCACTGTGTACAGATTCAGTGGAATTGGCAGCCTTTGCTTGAAATAAATCCAGGGCCAAACAAGCATAAAGAATGAATTATTTCTTGCTTCTAGAGAGGGTCTCTTTAGGTCAGGGTTGAAAGCATTGGCAGGCCAGTGTAGGGAAGCTTCCACTCCAGCTGCCTGCATTGAAATTAGACTGTCGATAAATAGAGGACTACAGTTTTCAGGACTGACAACTCCTTAACCTTCATTAGCACAAATATTTGCTCAGGATTTTATGAATGTTGTATTTTCAATGTCTACTGTTGTATTTCATTCCTAGAATGATACTCTTCAGGACAAAATCTTAGGGAGTTGTCATTCTTTAACAGACATGCAGCAGCATGAGCAAGGTGTACAAGATTCTGCAATTTTCAGAGATAAGTTTCTGTAAATTTCTCAAAGCATTTCCTCTTGTCTATGGGTGTTGGGTTATAT
Organism: Phoebastria nigripes; assembly: GCA_035582835.1. Taxonomy (NCBI): domain Eukaryota; kingdom Metazoa; phylum Chordata; class Aves; order Procellariiformes; family Diomedeidae; genus Phoebastria; species Phoebastria nigripes. The sequence goes on along the minus strand of JAYKAV010002898.1, from coordinate 403,807 downwards.
GGTAAAGAGGTAGCATGAATTTTTCCTTTATAAAATAAACAGGAGGCCCACAGGGACTCATAATCTGACTTCAAAAAACTGCTTTCTTAAGCCACTCCTTACGACAAACTAGGAATCCCTGGAGAGCTGGGTTAGTCTGTGGTCTTGGCAGGGTTTTCTTCTAGCCCACCAGGTCTGGTGCAAGCACAGGTAGTCCTAGGCATAAATAACTCTGATTTTAATGAAAAAGATTTATGTGGTCATAAAGGAAAAGTTTCCCAGTGAGCCAGTTCTGTACATGGCTAAATACCTAGCCACATATGCACAGAGAAGTAGTGTCTTTTTTTTAATATTCTTCCACCACATAAACAATAGAGATGACTTTGGATAAAGCTCTTTCCACGGTGTGTGTTCACTTGCTGGAAGTTTTTTATCAGATGCACATAGATTTGACTTAGTATTTGGAACAGATTAAAGAAAAAAATTGGAAGTGAATATCCCACAAATAGATAAGACATAGAAAAGAACCCCTCTCCCCCAAAACAGCATTTTGTTTTTGGATAATAGCTCTTCATATTTCCCAGTCGTGAATCCAGTGCAGCATCAGGGGYAGGGAAGTGTGGATCTAATACTTAAGTAAGGATGATCAGTTGCAAATATCTTTTCTTTTCACACCTGGGGATCTCTTCTAACTCTGACTTTCATCACCCTACAAGCAGAGCTTAACCATAGGCAAGGGGCACTTAGGCTCTCCTCTGATGACAGCTGCTTTGGCAGGTTTCCAGGCATCTGAGGGCCGTGCCCTAGCTCACAGAAATGGGAGCTGACTGGAGTCAGATGTCGAAACTCTCTCCATCCTTCTTCTAAGCAAAATACAGGGAGGATTTAAAATAGTGTCAACAGTGAAAACTTAGTTATATTGAAATTTCAACAAATTTTGGCATTATCTTAAAGCTGAGGATTTACCCAAACTATGGAGGACTTCACAGTGTGTTGCAGATGTCTTGTTAGAACAGTAAGGCAGTCATAGCTGGGATCATCTAATGGCATAAGAAAGGTAGGGATTTTTGGAAGAAACAGTATTTTTTCAGACTTACTTGATAGACGTGGAAAATCTGGCAAGTTTTGAGCATGTAAAATCTTCAGGTCTGGAATAGAAACAAGAATGTTTAAAAGTAAATGGAACTGAGCACAATTGTTCCATGTTTGACTAGATGCACTGAGGGAAACATTGTCTGTGGTGAGCRGGGGAAGAAAGGGTGATAAGGTGGTTATCTCCAGTGGGAGAAAAAAGAGAGAGAGAGGTTGGTAATTGTTCTTCAGGTGATACTGTTTCAGCATCTCCTCCATGCAGATAACTTGGTTTATTTTGTTAATTAGATTTTTTTTATAAAAGCACATTGCTAAGGTGGCAAAAGTAAAAGTGACAAATATCACCAGCATGAACTCAGCAGTAATTGCATAACAAATGGCTGACAATTTTATTATAAAAATCCTCAGAATTAATTTTCAAATGTTTAAAAAAGCCATTTCACCAAGCATAATATGGTTCATAATTGCTGTGCTGAGAAATAGGTACCTTTAACAAAGCAAAATCCAACAATGCAAGACCCAATCTAACTTTGAAGCTTTGAGCAAATGATCTTTAAAGGCGTCTTCCAACCTAAATTATTCAATAATTTTACGACGGCAAGACTTACTATAATTGGTGTTCTGATGATATGATGATAAGTATGTAGGTAGGGAAGTGTGTAAAATGGTTGAGCTAAAAGAGTGTTCTCTGGATCTATGTTGCAACTGTAACCCTAGGAGTACCTCAAAATGAATGTATATAACCAAGTCAGAATAATGTGCTGTGCTTCTCTGTCCATATTTGTCTCTTTTTGGAGAAGTCCAGCACTGAGCTGGGGGGAGAAAAAAGATGTCAAAACTTTTTAAAAATTGTTTGGAGACACCTAGCTTATGTAAGTGCTTCTAAAATTGCCCCTGAATGAACATGGAAAAAAATTGTCTCCGGCTGCATGACACTGAAACTGTTCCCCAATGACCTTGAAGCTCAAATATCTTGTTCAGGAATTAGGGTAAATTTCTTTACATACTCTTACAGTGGAGTCACCACATACAATGATAAGTTCTTAGTACAGGAGGAGATATAAGGAGAGAAGGTAAGATTTCTGAGTATGCATTCCCCTTCTTCTTTACATTCCCAGACTAGGGTACTACATGAAGATCTTTTCCATTCCCTTTCAATAATTTTATTTTATTTACAAAGCAAATTCTAAAATAGCATACAAATTATTTTGAAACTCTCCACATTTGGCTTTTCTTTTTAAAGACTGCACAGCCTGTGACTTAGATACTGCATCCCAGAGAGCCGTTCCTATCTCCCTTAAATCCAGAGGCAGTGAGTCAGTCATAACCCTTTTCCAGCCTTTCAAGTCTTAGCTGAAAGATTGGGATGTTACAAGCATGTCATACTGTGACAAAGGCTTATTAGGAGAAAGAGGAAAATACATTGTACATCTTACATAAGAATGCATAGATATATATAGATATATTCAGTCTATAGTGCAGCTTTATGCACAGTGGTTTTTTCTCTTGATCAACATTATGTGAAATGTGTTCATTTCAGGTCCGCCTTCAGAAATCTTTTTTTTAAAGATCTGCAATCAAAACATCTTATTTTATTATTTGAATACCTGTTTCAGTAAGACTTGCACATGTCAGTAAAGCATAGCACAAGTTCCATGAGCTCTGCATGGCAATAGAATCTCTTAATTTTCACAGAATCACMGAATAGTTGAGGTTGGAAGGCAGCTCTGGAGATCATCTAGTCCAGCCCTTTTGCTCAAAGCAGGATCAGCTAGAGTAGCTTGTTCAGGGCTGTGTCCAGTCAGGTTCTGAGTATCTCCAAGGATGAAGACTCCACATCCTGTCTGGGCAACCTGTGCCAGTGTTCAATCATCCCCACAGTAAAAATGGTGTTTCTTATGTTTCAGTGGAATTTCCTGTATTTCAGTTTGTGCCCATTGCCTCTTGTCCTGTCACTGGGCACCACTGGGAAGAGTCTGTCTCCGTCTTCTTTACTTCCCCCTATTAGGTGTTTATACACATTGATAAGAGCCTTCTGTTCTTGAGGCTAAATGATCCCAGCTGTCTTAGCTTCTCCTCATATGTCAAATGCTCCAACCCCTTAAACATATTCATAGCTCTTCACTGGACTCACTCTGGTATGTCCATGTTGAGCACTAGATGCATAAACAAAGAATAAACAGCCTTCAAATTTACAAAATTTTAGCTTCAAAATATCTCCAGGCTAAAAAAATCACTGCCATGTCCTGAAAGCAAATTCACATGGGCTTGGAGGGGCCAACATTTGGAAGGACTTGTCTCACACCCCCAGAAATTGTATCAAATAATTAGCAGAAAAGCCATTTGGACTTTCAGATCTAGAACTGGCTGCTTACAAAATTATAACATGCTTTGTGCTTACTAACATTTTGTGAACAACTGTGTAATAGTCTAGTATTTCAAGTTAAGCCTGCAAAGTAGAACTGTTTCCATGGCCTTTTTTCTCTACACTTTAATTTTGTTGCTGAAAACCATTGTTTTTCATTTCTGGTAGGCAGATCTTTTTAAATGGTTAAAAGAAAAACTCATATTATTTTTAGACCAAAATATGCTGTTATTCTGTGAAAAAAGTTTAAATGGATGTTTTTGATCATCTTTACTAAACTCATTGGCAGGGATTCTTTCCCTGGTTATAGATGATGGGTACTGAAAGGAAGTTGATCTTGGTTGGATTCAGTGGCCCAGCTGTAATCCAGTAGTAGTAATGATTAGTAGAAGTACTTTATCGGACCTCAAGTGCTGCAGTAGCACAAAAGAGGAGGCTTAGTCTCTCCAGTAGTTACAGCTCAGAGCCTTCATTCATAAAGAATAGGCTATTTGATTAAATCCAATTTTTCTGTCCATATGTACATGCTCCATTAGAAGTCATATCTTCATGATTTATATTACCATGATGACTAGCAGTGGTGGGTCTGTTCCTGGATCTGTGTTGCTAGGCCCATTCATTCAGGCAGTGAGCAAGTACATGTCTGAAGCAAAGATCTTTCCATCTAAATAGGCAGAAGAGACTGAAGAGGGAAACAGAGGCATGGGAGTTTAAGTGAATTTCCTTCAGGGATTGCAAGAGATCAGGCTTCCTGAGTTGTATTCCTGTACTCAGTCCAGTAGAGCAGCCTTTGAGGGCATAACTTTATCTGAATACTTCTTCATCTGCAGCTTTTTTTGTTGGTAGCTGTTCACAATTTCTTTATATTTTAAATGGATTTCTGATTAAAAGCACAGATCATGCAAGAAATAACTTTTCCATGAGTGGGCAAATGCATTTCTGAAAATCAGAGCTTAGGTGTGAATTCTTACTCACATACACTCAAAATATTTCTTTTCATAAATAATGTGTAATTCCAGCTTAAAATTTGCTGTTTCAGCAAATGCTTTTGCCAGCAAATTATCTGTGTGAAATTCATTGAAAGCATGCCTAAAAAAGGAATGCAACATTCATGGGCATTTATTTTAAAATTCAGACGTGCATTGGGCATTAGGAAAAAAAAAGTTATCTATTGCATTCTAACTCAGGTCTCCAATCATATGGAATTTTATTGCTCAGAACCAACATCTGTGTAGACCATACTGGTGATGATTCGTGGTAAGTACCGCGCCATGTAATAGTAGGGTTTAGCCCTGAAAAATACCATCAAATTATATAACTATTTCATCTGCTAAACCACAGAGCAGATACACGGTAAATACTTGGAGTTCGAATTGAGAGTAATTATCAGGTGAGCTGCAAGGACATGTAATTATTGTGAAGCCCTACCTATGATATTTACTGGTGTAGTTACCACATAAGTGAAATATACTTCAGGACTCTGTACTCATTCTCTCGGTGTAAAGTATTACCATTAGTTTTTGTCATGTTTTTTCTCCCGGAATTCTTCTATTTGTTGAGTTTTCAGCTCATGTTTCCCATTGCATCCCTATTGCAGCCGCCCAAACAAAGGGCAACCTGATCTAGTTGAAGATGTCCCTGCTCACTGCAGGGTGGTTGGACTGGATGACCTTTAAAGGTCCCTTCCAACCCAAACCATTCTATGATTCTATGAAGAGTTGATCCAGTCATTTGCGCTTTTTGCCACAGACCGTSTGAGTCTAACCAGGAGACGGACTGCCTTCCTTCTTGCTCATGACAGCCTATAGAAGTGGCTTGCTTTATTTTATCCAAAATGGCTATACTGTTTCTATTTTGTCTCTCATCTGTCCATGGAGTCAGAACTAGAGATCTGTGATGCTGAAGCAGTTTTTGTGTGAGACATAAAACTGACATGATAGCTGGCTGTTATCCAGCATAGTGAATGTATTTAATCATCTTTCAAAAAACATTCATCTGACATTATGTTGGAAAAATTGTAGTTCACCAACAAACTCTTTAAGAGGTTGAGGTAATCAAGGGATAGTCACATTGTCTCTGTGCATTTAATGTCACATGTCCAAGAGAGATTCTGACTTCTAGGGGAGTTTATTTCTCTCCCTTAACCATACAGGGAAAATACATAGACTGGATTCCTACTTTAGACAGAAGCTATTTGAGATGGATTGTAAAAATACAGACTTCCTACTTTTACATCGCTTAGTTTCTTCAGAGTTGCTACTATAATCTAAGCAGTCTCAAATGTGGGTTTACTGTTTGTTCATGTAAGATGGAGTTGGTTTAGAGATTTCTGGGAAGCAGTATTTTTGCTGTGAGAAGTAGCATTTAAAATTGCTGACTTAACTGGCCTTACTATGAGAACAATGCTATGAGAACAATGCTATGAGAACAATGCTATTTAATTTTCTTCAAACGTCTTTATTATCTTTGGAGAACTTTTGAAGATATTGAAAACAGGCATAATTATCAAGAAGCAATCTCAATAATGCTAGAAAACTCTGGCTAAATTAGGTATGTTTCCTATTTTGGGTTTTCTCTTTGACACTGTTCCTACAACACTGATTCTTCATGTCACTGCGTGGCATAGGAATGTACATTAATTTATCCTTACTCCTAGAAAATGAAGTTTAGGACTGGAGGCCTTTGACCTTGTCTGAGAGGGTGAGAAATTACTTAACTTCTTCAGTTTTAAACTCTGAAAAGTTATTATAGAACCAAAGAAGTTGTCAATATTAAAGTAAATATAATACTTTACATTGATAGCAGATCTGCCCGCAACTTGTTTCTCTTAAAAAGATACCTATGCAGAGGTCATAATTAAAAAATAAGCTTTCACAGTTTGTGCTAAATAAGCCATGCCAGGTTATCACAATCCCTGTCACATAATTTTCAGTGACAGCAATAATGGTAATTTATACAGCGTGACAATAAATTAATCCATTGTATCATTCACCTAGAAGCAATAGCTGCAGTAAACATTCAGCAAGTAGATAGCATGTTCAGTTTGCATCATCTTAGAATAAGGAACCTGTATAAYTTTCTGTCCAAACAGGCAGTTTCATTTAGAAATCCTTTTGTACACTTTCCTCAGGGACCTCTTCTAGGATGGCTTGTGATCAATGACCACGAAATCGTTTTCCAAACAGTTTCATTTTTTCTTCTGACATAAGTGGCTTGGGGCCCCTAGTGCAACCAAGTCAATGACAGTTTTCTTTTCTGTTCAAATGGATACCCCTTCCTAGCTACTCCTTTAATAAGGAAATAAGGTGGTGGTTCTGTGCTGAGTAAAAAGATTGCCCGTGATTATTGCGTTGTACTATAGCTTTTGGATTTGAAAGCTCTTGCAACATCATAAATTCCATGTAGAGAGCAATGACTCTTCTAAATTACCAATCTTCGGTTACTCAATGTTTCATTAAAAAACCCTGTTTTGTAGGACTGTAAGTGCAAATGTCATCTTAGAAAAACACATTAGTGCAAAGCCTCTTACAAAGTTTATTTATTTATAAGATTATGTGGTTTTACCTAACATTAGTCTGATTCCTTAYTATTTCTTAAGCCGTTGACATTAATAAAACTTGCATGCAAGAGAGAAGACCTGGAAGACAAGAGTCAGGGTCAAAAGTAACATAGCAACCCTCTCAGTACTTATGAAATCTGGCAATTACCATCATGGAGAAAAAAAGTAGAGTGGCTGCCAATAGGGTTTCACAACAGTAGATGGAAGGAAAATATCTGTCCTTTTCCTCATGCCATGAAGTTGAAGATGGAAACTCAGTGGCATCAGTGTGGAGCAGCAATGTTACAAATAATGTAAAATGGCTTCCTAGTGCTGGGAAGCTCACTGTTAGACTGGGGTAGTACAAATCCTAGTTAGCAGATGTGCCAGACCTATAAATTTGTGTGTCTGAGTTGTGAAGGCGAGGTCATAAAAGCAGCTTCACAGAAGAATTGCAGGCATAGGGAAAGTAGAAAGGCTTCCTGTAGCGTCTCTGAGGGGCTTAGGGGGTGCTGTCCCAGTTCTGCTTTCTGGCATCCGCCACTTGGCCTATCTTCTTCATTGCTTTTGGCAGAACAAGTTCTACACAAAAAGGGAGGGTAGTGCTTCCAGTCCGGTAAACTCACACATCCTAAAGTAGCATTGTGTTTTCTTCCTTGGCTGGCCAAGTGAGGTAGCTGGAGTTTGTTGTGCATGTGTTGGGTTTAATTCAGATTATGGTACCCTGCAATTTTTAAGGATGTGGATTACCATCAAACTAGATTTTTAAATTTGAAGTCAGGCCTAAGTGCATGTTCTTTGTCTCCTTTATTGTTTCAATGAGTGTAGAAAAAAGCACATCAGTGATACCCAAAAACAACATACAACATCTATTAAAATGGCATACAACCCACACCCTGTGGCAGCTTTCCAGGTCCACAAATTATTCTAAATTATGGTAATAACCCAGCTAATTATAGCTTTTTTTTTTTTTTTTTTTGGTAAAATAAGAAACGTATTGTTAAACACACAAAGAACTTAACTTCATAAGCACTCAAGAATGCTAAGCTCATCCAGTATAGCACCTGAGACTGAAACTCCTGTTTGTATCACAGATTAAGAGTTTGCTGAGTCCTTTGCTTCTGAACATACAGAGTTTCCACTGTTAAGATTTGCTGGATGTTGATAATGATGGTCCTTATGCCAATGGCAGAGGGGAATGCTCATAATGTTTCTTTGGTCTGATGTCACCCCACAAGCAGCCTGGTTATACAGAGCTGTGGTGAGAAAGATTATAGTAGATGAAATCAAGCCTTCCCACACAACTCTATTAGAGATGCTGAAAAACACACATATTCTCAAGCCAAGAACTTCAGTGGCATGCAAGCAATTGTCATATAATGTCATTGAGGAACATGGAATAAAGCTGAGTGGCACATCTTTTTCTGGTGAGCCTGAAGGCTGTATTCATTGACTCCCTCTGTCTGCCATCCTTTCCATTCATTTCTCCATTATCCCACTTTTTCTGTGGTTTTTTTTTTCCCTGTTATTCTAGGTCCAAGGAATTTAACTTACCGGTCTCTTCAGCACACTGCCTTCTCTATTCCATATCCACGCTACATCACTTCCAGGACTTCATCAAAACCAGTTTTGCTTTCCTTCCCTTTATGGGACTTCCCTTTCCTTCTCCAGCATGGGACCATGACCCGAGACCTTCTCTCCTGATTGCTTATATGCTGTGTGCCAGCATTATTACTCATGTCCTCTAGGGGCCTCTGTCCAAGTCCTCTGACTCAGTGGCAATGACTGACTGACCCTTCATTCCTGTCTAGCCTCCTTCATCTCCTTATTTTGCCTCTTCCCCAGGACCCATCTCTCATCTGCTTTCTCCATCTGAGCAATGCCCACGCACTCACAGCTTTCATTTTTCTCTCTGCCAAGGATCTGGCAAGTTCCTTAGCAAAGATGTGTCACAGAAGGTCTACCCTGTTACCTACGTGGTGATAAAAGCGCAGCTGTAAGACATACTTGCTAGCTTTTGTTGTGCAGGTTGTGGCCAGAAATATGTCACTAAAGCTTTTCAATGCTATCTTTGAGAACGTTTAAAAAATACTTCTGCGACTTAAGTGTAGGGGAAATGCACCCATTCAAGTAGCAATGATGGTGATGTAGAGGTGGATGCATTCTTGCAGAGGCCATGAAAACAACTGAAGTTTTAATTGTGATATGGCATGATGTAGTTTGCTTTTTTATCATAGTCTGCCTTTTACTACAGTGGAAGTCTTATTAATTCTAAATAGCCACAAAGGCATGCTTCTGGGTTCATCTTCAGGTTTCCATTCTGCAAGCATCCCTAAAATGGAAAGATCGTTCTCTTTTGAGAAACACCATTAGTATTCAGAATATGTTAGTATAGGGGAGTTTAAATTTTGACATCATTCCTTCTGCTTTTCCATTGAAAAATGGTACAATTTTACATGATCAAGTGGAGGAAGTTCCATCTGAGGATTCAGGGGACAGAAAAAGAGAATGATTTAGCTGATGCCTGATTATTGTAAGGAATTTAATGTTTTTTCTAATTACTGATGAAAGAGAATAATACTGTAAGCAGTGGCATATCTTTTTAAAATGTCCCATCTCAGAAGCTTTTTTCTCTCTTCAGAATAAAAATTAGGAAGATTTTCTCAAAGATCTGTGCAAGAATGTGTTCACATTGAAGTGACCCTTATGTATTGCATGCATTCTGAGGTAACCTATAAGCAATTAAAATTACTAAGTGTCCTTCCAGTCACAGAGTCCAACAGAGTTAAGAAACTGTTGCTTAACAAAACACATACACACTTTTAATACTTACTCCATAAATTAAGTATATAAATTTCCAGTGGCCTTTAAAGTATCTCAGAGGAGTTCAAGAGACTCTCACCAATTCATCAAAACCATTGGTTTGTTTTGTTGACAACCGTACAGGAGTGTTGATCTGAAGGACCAGTAAACTGGGAATTGCTGTTCAGCTTTCAGCCTCTTGAGTTCAGCTAGGAAATTACAAAAGTAGGCATTATCTTTCCAAGTCTCAGGCAAACCAGAAGGGAAGGGAATCATAACATTTCCTTCCAAGAATTTGTCTTTTATTCCTTCGGCTTCAGAGATAAAGGGTAATGTTTGGATACTGAGAAACAGATTTCATAATTTTTGTTTTCTGGGGAATTTGGTGAATAGCTCCTCAGATAAGCTGAGTTAGCCCATTAGCTGCCTTCTTAAAGCCTTTCAACAGAGCTTTCTAAACAATTCTTAAATGTGTTGAAATCTAGACAGAATGTGGAAGCTTTTTTTCCATGAAACAGAATCCAGTCAGTGTTAGCATTTAAACTGAATTGAATAGTGGAGTACTTTGAAACATTGCAGAGGCTCTAAAACAGAAGGGAAAAGAATTGGTTCCCACCATCTCCATATGTTGTTCATCTTTACTGGCTCACAATTCCTTTAGGATTTCCACAGTAACAAGTGGAGAGCTTAAGGAGCTATCCAAAATGAGCAAGCGTTATCTCTCACTTTAGAGGTTGAGAGACAGAAGCAGTGAGAAATCAAAGGACAACGCGAGACAATAATGTGTTCAGGAAAAGAATTCAAACATCTTGAATTCCCTTTCCTAACTAGCTCAGATTTTCCATTGTAAATGCGGACGTATGGTTAAGTTGTTATCTTTTACCTGTAGACCATTCTCGTTCAGCTAAAGAGTTTGGAATTGCATCATCTTAATAAATTCATTTTACTGCTTTAAACCTGATTAAAGTTTTCTGCTATGTATCTGTGCTGTCATTAACCCTAACAGCCCTTTGGTCTAACTCTGTAGGACATATGTGTCTGAGCTTACCAACTCCTATTCTCATCTCCAACTCACGTGCTCCAACTACCTTTAAAATTTGTCACTCCTTTCTTCCTTTCCTCCACACTTTTCTCTTACTGATGTTCCTTTTACTGCCTAGAGGCAAGGAGAAGGAAGCAGGAGATTCTCCCATCATCATCTTCAGTCTCTGACCTTAGTATAGGTATGTAGGGAAAGGCCCAAAAGATATAAACAAGCCATTGCACAACACGTTGACCTTCACTTTGTGTAGAAAACACCAAGCAGCACATTCAGAGCTCCCATTTGCACATTGCCCATCAGAGTCAGGACAAAAGTGTAATGTTTCAGAAGGGCTCCCTAATTATATGTTACATGACTCTTAAAAGTCCCTGCAGTCAAATCTTGCTTTGGTAAAGGTTCCATTATTTATGAACTGACTTTGTGTAGTAAGTGTATCTACCATTTTGCTTTGGCCTTTGAGGTTTTAAACTTAACAGTGTTTTACAACTGTTTGGTAACACATCTAGTGTTGAAATCCTGTTTTCCCCCCCGTTCCTACAGAATCAGAATAGCTTCCTGTTATTATGCTACTTAAAAAGCCAAACTTTCCCACCACAGACAACTTTAGCCTGCTGGCTTGAAATTTATATTGATTCTGTTACTAATCTAGTTGCTTTTGATAGGAGTCTTTTAGGTGAATGTGCAGGTTTCTTTAAATTTAATTGCAGCAGATGTTTCTTTGGGTTTTCTCTCTCCCATTTCACTCTGGATTTCAGTTGTTTTTCCTTGCAAAGGTACATGAAAGGGAAATCCTTGTATAGTCAAATGTTTGTTTTACCATCTAAAGCTTGCAAAGGGTCCTTAGCCTGGGCTGATTTCTTCTTGAAGAGCTGTAATTATTCATGGAAAGAAAAAAAAAAAGCCTTTGTCACTAATAGGCTTCTTGGTGCTTCCTGTAACAGTCTTTATTATTCCTTTCTACATAATTTTCTATTGATGAGGTGAAAAAAAGGCTTCCTCTGCTGTTGAGAGAGAAAAGGTAATTGTTCTTTTTTCACATTTACCAATGCTTGTTGCGTTCCTTATGTGTTTAAAGGACAAGGATGCAGAAAATGATGTTATTGATGGCATCACCATGGCAACAGTTCTTTGGAATAACACATTCTGGCATTGTTATTCTGCACACACAAAAAAAGGGGGACTTTCTTTTAAGCACAAACAGATTGTGCCCCTTTTAAATGCACCCATGAACTTTGCTTTTCTGAAGATTTACAGACTGGTTTGGGGCAGAAAGGATTCTGACATCATTTACCTCTCTGTGTACATCACATTATGGCATTAAAAAAAAAACCACTTTGAAAAAGCCAATGGCTTAAAGAGACACAGTATGGGAAGGATACATAAACATTTCTTTGATCAGAAAGACAAAAAAAACTTGAAAGATGAAATTTATGAGCTCTAGCACCAGACCCACTAAATAATCAATCAAGAGACAGAGGAGAATGGAGGAACCAAACACTCTGAGCTTATTAAAGTAGTTATTTAGTTATGACAGTACTCCAGATAACTTAGCTTTTACGCCAGCCACTACACACATCTTAAAACATTTTGATAGGAAATAGAATTGCCCATTCACAAGGCAGTTTGCAAACATATATTTTGCCTTTCATATTCAGTCTTCCATTGTCCTCAGGTATTGACAGTCTTGCTAGAATAACACTCTAGAGGCGATAGCATTTTCTAAGGCATAGTATCATTTTATTCTTTCTTGACTCCACTGCAGTTCTGAGATGGATTACTTTATTTCTCTGGTACTCATCAGTGAAATATGTATGTATTTTTATAAAAAAAATAAGGGAATGTCTTGAAATTGGGAACAGGTTTGAAATCCATTCTGCACTCTGTGGTGCTGTTTCTGGCACCCTAGGGTACACCTTCCAGTTTGACTTTCCCAAGGGACAAACTATTTCCCGCACACCAGTGGTGCATGGAAGTGGGCTGTACAAACCTTGAGGTTTGAACACAAGAAAGCTTTGCGCCTAAAAAGAACTTGTGTTGTGTGTAAACATACTATTTAAGTATACCCACAATCTCATTTTTGAGAGAAACTGTAGTTGACTCAATGACTCCAAAAATACTGTTAAAATTTTGGTTCCAGGTTGTATATGATTTTTCTGGAAGTCACCACAGCTGGTGGAAATCAGCTGTTTGGTTGTTGGACAATAACTTAGACCATTGGATTTTTCTACTGTCAAAATGTTGATGGAAGTGTGAAGCTCTGGGGACTATAGCACAGCTACAGATGGATGTTGCTTCACATTCAGCTTTCTAGAGCTGAAGCGACCCCCAAAAAACTGAACAGGAGGCTAGAAACTCTATTGCTTTATCCCTTATCTTTGAGAGACAAGACCACCTTTGTGCTGCATGGTCCTTTCTGCACGGGGGCAAGTCTATGGATTCCTTAACATCATGGTCAGTGTTTTATTTTGTAAGAACAAAATAACAGAATGAGCTTTGAATCTTGGTCATGTTTAGCCCTACAAAAATGACAGGCCTGATGTAAGATAATAATTTGGTCTGTGCTCCATATTTACCTGTAGAGCAGTGGACAGTCTTCATTTATTGCATAACATATTTTGGGGTTTAAATAGGTTATAGAGGCATTAGTACATATAGCATTATATATAATTATGAATATTCATAATATATATGAATTAGTGCATATATAATGATAGAATCATAGAATAGTTTGGGTTGGAAGGGACCTTTAAAGGTCATCTAGTCCAGCCCCCCTGCCATGGGCAGGGACATCTTCAACTAGATCAGGTTGCTCAGAGCCCCGTCCAACCTGACCTTGAATGTTTCCAGGGATGGGGCATCTACCACCTCTCTGGGCAACCTGTGCCAGTGTTTCACCACTCTCAGCGTAAAAAATTTCTTCCTTATATCTAGTCTGAATCTACCTTCTTTTAGTTTAAAGCCATTCCCCCTTGTCCTGTGACAACAGGCCCTGCTAAAAAGTTTGTCCCCATCTTTCTTATAAGCCCCCTTTAAGTACTGATAGGCTGCAATAATGACACCTATCTCTATAATAGTATATAGTATATACACTTAAATATAATATATCATTTTGCTAACTAGTCCTACAGGGTATTTTCTGTTTATGTAAAGGAAAATAGGACAAAATCTATTGCATATAGAAACTTTTTCCAGCCATCAACACTTAGAAATGCCTTTACATGTTGTGTTCATGGTAATAAAATAATCTTACTAAAATAGCAAAATTAGTATCAGATTTCTTCAGACAATGTTGTCTGATTTGGGGTTTATTATGCCTTAGAAAGGTAGTGCCTATAAGTCAAGGCCACAGGAGACTGTTACTTCATTGAAAAAGAATTTGAGAGTTGTGAGAATATTCCCAATGCAGAATAAGCATTGCTGAGGTCACTCTTCCACTTGGAGTTTGAAAGTAAACCCTCACACACATCCAAGGCCCTTCATCATTGGTTGGTTCCATGAGGAATGAAACGTCTTAGTTAAAGCTTAATAGGAACCCAAAAGAAGACTCTGTTTCATCCTGCTGCTTTGCAACGTTTATTTACTACACAGCTTTCTTAAATAACAGTCGGAAAGTAAACCTGCTAAATATCTCTTCTTGCTTCCAAAGGTGCTGATCAAGCACATATTCATTTTATGCTTAATTACATGATGTTGCAAGAAGTTACGAAATTTTCCTGGGAAGAGTTTGGGATGTGAAGGAGTTCCTGCAAAGCAAAGTGTTGTTGAAATATTTACTGTTATTCTATCTATTTGAATATATGCTATGTGTTTGAAAAAGTGCCCTTATTTTTTAAATATTTCATTAGAAATATTTCTTTCTGGAAACCAAGGCTGTTTCATGTCAGCTGTGCAGATTTCAGAAGAAGGAAAGAAATACAAGATTTTAGGATTCTTTTTATAATCCCATCATCCCATCTCTTGCCTTATCTTTTCACAAAYGATACTATAATGATTTAAACTTTGGTTAGACCCGGTTCAAAACCTTCTCATGAAACACTAATGAAAAGCCATATTTTCAAAATTTTTGTATTTGTGGAAAGTGTCTCTTTCTGAGATTATTTTAAGTCTTTTTATTGGAGGACTAAAAACTTTGCAACATCTTTTTGAGAAGTTTCACTTGGTAGGAGGTGGAGAATTTTTGCTTAAATACTGAGTTTTCCTGTAACCAGAGAGAAAAATACATTTTCTTGCCATTGTCAGGTCTAATGCTCTACAATTTTCCCATGTTATAAATAGGTACTTTTTATCCCTAGAGAGAACCTTTTAGAAAAGAGTGAGCCAGGTTTTCATATCTCTAGTATGCTATGAGGCCCAAAGGCCTAGTATTTTCAAAAATAACCTGGGAGTTTCTCATTTTTGTGACAACTTGGGACTTTTTTGTAGTTACTGAACTCCTACCCATCTGAGGGTACTTGAGCATGCCTTGATGATGTTGTCATTTGCTAGCTCTGCTGTAGCACCACATCTCTGGGGGCCAGGATATCAGAACTGCTCAAGGTTTATTAGCTCCCACCAAGGCACTGAGGAATATGACAGCAGTGATGAAGATTCAAATGGAGAAAGCTCATTTCTCAGCTATGCCTCCTGCATGGCCTTTTCTGCCCTCAGGGTCACCTCTATCTGCCAATGGACTTTGTCTGGCAGTGAGTCCCCGAAAACCAACCTTTTCTTTTGCTTTGCTTTACTGTTTAAGGAATTGTGATTTAAAGATGAAGCAAAATTAAAAGCAGATTGTAGTAGTGTTGACTCTGTTTTGTTTTGCTTTCCTTTCTTGTCCTTATCTTTCTCTTCCCCTGCCATTTATTTCCCTATGTGTGAAATCAGTGGTAATTTCACGTGCCAAGTAGATACTGGCAGAGACTGACAGCCTTRGTTCTGCCAGAGCAGCAGGGAACACACGTTCCCTGGGCTATCTTGCTGAATTTTCTTTGAGATAAACTATATCTATGTGTGGGAAGGTAATGGAGACTATTGGAAGGGGTTTCAGTGAGTACCAGCTTCTACTGGTAGTTCTGCAATGTGGGCAACAGACTGAGATTGCCAAACTTCTTTCATGCGATCCACCAAAAAGCCATCACACAATCCCAAGTCAGTCACAACCAACCTGGGCTGGATTTCAGCCAGTCTTTCTTATTCTCTGTTCTTGGTCCCACAGGAATTGCTGACATTTTCTGGACATTTTTGAATCTATTTCCTTTCCCTACCTGCATAGTTCTGCTGAATTAAACTTGGTCCGTTCACTCCTATCATTCATTTAATCTTTCTATCCTCTTTTCTGAAATTACAGTACCTTTGCCGAATTGCAAATCTTTGCTTTTACTGCTGACAGAATGAAGTTATATTTCTGACACATACCTATTTCTAAATCTTAAGACAAAACTCCTGTTGAGGGCTGGATGACACGTGGTTTTCTGGCTGCCACTCAGAGCAGGAACATCTTGTCAGAGATCAGACTGCAAGCCTGCCTGCTGAAGATGCTGTCCCTAAGCATGTTTTACATCCAAACTGAAAACACATGTAATTGCTAAACAAACTTGAATTTGTTTATTTTGTAATATACTAGCAGCTGTTTTCTTGTATGATGTCCAGGATTTCTCCAGACAACCTACTTAATAGTGTAGGATTCTGTTTCCTCAGGTCAGTTTGCCTGCTTTATTTGTTTTCTTTTCTTTTCAGCCTCTGTTGGGGTGAGTTGTAGTCACTGAAACACCTGTATTTTYCTAAAGCTTTAGGCAGAACCAAGCAACTCATTTCAGGAATGAAGATGGAAAGAAAGTCTTGTGTTCATTCAGTTAAGAATACGAAAAACATCAGACCATGACATAGATTATTACATTTCCAGCATACCCGATGCAAGGTTTCTCACTTAGCTCTAGTGGTCTATTTCTAGATGGATGCTTTGTACCTATGATGTTGTGATCGGCTGAGGAGGGGCAGCTGCCTCAACCAATTAGTTTTATCCTCTGTTTTCTTGCTGAAGAGAGCAAATCTCGGTGGGGTTTTTTTATCCTCATGTAAGGACATACTCTGTTTTGAGATGAGAGCATCTTAGGCTCTCCCTGGGGAGCCGAGCTCACCCAGACATTCTTCACATCCCAGAATCAGGCCCTTATTAGTGAGCCAGAAATGTCCAGACGGTCTGATGCAACTGTGCAGCGTAAAGGTGAAGGTCAGGTCCAGGCTGCTGCAAAACAATCCTTCAGCTTCAGTGGAGCTAAGATCTGACCATATGTATTTGTTGATTATAATTGGGTTTTTTAGCAAAGTGTTGATTTTCATCACTCTTGTGAAGCACACAAGATGCTGGAGTTAGAAGGCCAAAGCAGGGACACTCACAGGTGTAGATGGGGAGCTGCTTTCCACAAGCCAGCCGAAAAGTTAACAGTATGCTTTTTTTGGACAGTCAACCATCTAACTGCATTTATATGACCAAAATTTACATGCATAATGTAACATTTGGCTTGAAACAGCCATCTTGCACTTTCACTAACATCATGTTCCTGTCTCTGTCAGAAACTTAGTGTGTTTTGTTTGGCCTCCATTCCTAACAGAGTAAAACAAAACTTCTGGGAGAGGAGTTGTCTCTGTCAGTCTTCTAAATTGCTTGGTCATTGACCAGTGTGTTTTCTTGTAGCGCTGTAGTTTCTCACATGAATTTTTAAAAAGAAAACAAACAAACAAAAAATCCCACTATGTTAATAGTTTAGTAAACAACTAAAATGAGAATGCTTGTTTCCTCTTCTATTCTTTCCTCTCTCTGCTGCTGAAGATATATTCCCTTCTTTCTAGCACCAGGCATTGTGAGAATGACCATAAGTGACGATCAGGTGATCTGTAGACATTATTTTTCATGCTACATTCTGTTTCTTACTTTATAGTTATTATAATTACAATATATCTGGTATTATTATATTTTGCTATGATATATAATGCATACTGATACACTTGAACTATATCAACTGATCCTGATACAGTTGAACTCTACCATTCCTTAAATTAGCAGTTCTCTAAAAGAGAAAAGTCCTGAAAGTCCTGCATATCACCGGTAGCAGTTCTGTAGCACCACATGGATCCCCTACCCAAGCAGAAATAATTATCCCCTATAACTAAGATTGATGGAGAGAAATTAACCACAACAATTGCTTGTTGTTTGTGTTATAAAGATTTATGCTTTACTTTACATACAGGGTATGTTCATAAAAAGTGTGTAAAACAGTTCATAAATAATTAAACACTGTGGCTTGTCTGAGTCCAGCAATTCAATGACTTGCATATAACTTCTATTTAAGGTCTTTTAACTCTTTTAGAAGTTACTAGAACAGAATTATACAAATTATGTGTGATGTATGAATTTCATAAATCATGTCTACAACTTTTTAAATTTTTTTTTATAAGATTCATCTTTTTGTTAAATAAGGGTGCAGCTGTAATAAGAGATTTCACTGTGTACCTAGTGCTAAAATTAACTTTACAAAAAAGAGAACCCAATTACATAGTTTTGGGGATTGAATATAAGTGATGCACGTGCTACTGTGCATGTCAGTGTGTGTATATGGGTTAAGTTCAAAATTTCTTGTATTTTCTTACCACATATACTCTGACAATATTCTAAAAGTTATTACTGTATTATATCTTTGGTGCAATTTAAAGTAGTCTTTTTTCAGATTGTGTTTGGAATCAGCATGTTTATTTGGAAGTTATAAAAAATAGCAGCAATATAAATACAGAGTAAGTGAAATTATGACAACATAGAGGATAATGTAAGCATATATGATGAACCACAGAGTAAAATAATTGCTAGAAATCTTAATTAAGATGAGAACAGGCAGTGTTAATGAAAAATAAAGGCTGTCACAGTCAGCCTGATTTAAGCACTTTCAGAGCCGTTGAGCTGAAAACATTTTTAGAGCATAATACAATGGAGAGGTCATTGTATCAGACTGAACATTTTGCAGAACAGCACTATTAAGAGATTTGTGATAACTAGATGGCAGACAGGATTAATGTAGTAGACTCACACCCAAATCTCTCCTAGGCCAGGAACAAAAATGAATGTGGATTGTAGGTCATATAACAATGTCTGCCACTCTCCCATGAACAATCTGTTGTAACTGAAAGTCAGAAAAAATCCAGGAATGCAACAGGAGAGGGTTTCTCAAGTCATATCTAAAACACTGAGAGAGGATTTAGTTTAATTAGATTAGTGTTTTCCTTTCTTAAGTTGCATTTCTCTTCCTGTTTATAATATATTTTCCATTGGATTCTGTTTTGCTGTCTTTTTGTAAGGTGAATTTGCTGAGAATGTGTCTGTGTTTGAAAAGTTTATTTTACTGTCTGCCAGCACTGCCAAAGAGAATATGCACCCATTTTTGTGCTAGGCTTTAGAGACTACCTTGAGTAGCAGCATATTAAATTAAGATACTGCTTTTATTAACAGTTAATGTGAAAAACCTAGAACCTTTCAACGTTGGACATTTTAGTGTCATGACAATAAAGTAAGGATTTTTTGGTGTACAGACTTCTCTTATCAACATTTAGTCTTTCCCTTGATTTGGGAACTATGGTTTTTCCTATGTGACTTGACCCATAGTCACATTAGTTCTAGAAGCTGAGACACACAGATCACTGCAAAAATCAAGAGAAGCAGTTAGGAACAACTCCTTGTGTTCAAAACCGGAGTGATGCAGTTGCGCACACGACGGGAGAGAGAGGGGGGCCACAAGCCTGTGTAGTAAAAGATGTAGTTCTGCAAATACTTTCTGGTTAAGGCTTGGGTGGAAGATCCATTGCTTGATGCTTTGCCCAGGCCATGCAACATACTGAAGTAAAACTGCTGTGGGCATAATTCTGTACTGTCTTGGGAAAGGCCTAGAATAATTCCATAGGTGTTTCCCCTCTCTTCCCTGGTTCTGCATTACATTGGTCAGCTTTAGGAAGGAGCGACACGTGAAGCACAGGGCACTCCTTTTGGTGCTGGACTCCTCTGCTGAGTTGGGGCTTATGGTGATTAAGAGAAAAACGTCAAATACATTTAAATGAGCAGCAGAATCCCACCCAATTTTTCCATGGTTGTGTTTTTGACCTGAATGACTAGTTTTCCACCCATCTCTACAAATCAAGCTGTTTGGCCTTGATTGTGCCAGTTACCCCCAGAGGGAACACAGCATTTTTGCTGGACCTGTGCACTGCCCATCACTGGGGAGAGGAGCCTCCTGGCTGCCTGCACATGGCAGTGCCAGTGGGTCTGGAAGCACGCTGCCCGCCTCCCCTTTAGGTCACCCTTTGTCCTGGGGCTGAGGGGGGCTGAACGCCAAGGCAGGCACTGAGACGCTTCAGAAACATCCCCCTTGAACATCAGGGAAATTTTTTCCATGCTGTTATTCACACTCTTGGCTCCTTATGTAAAAACCATGTGCACATTAGGTGGCTGCTAAACATTAAAGGCAAAAAAGTGCTAAAATAAGGCAAAACTTTGTTTCTCAGGAGGTGATAGTGAGGGGAGATGATAATTCAGACATTTTACTACTTCTGTGGTAGCAGAATGGTGTGCAGTCAGCAGACCAGTTATTTTACTACCAGCAGTGCACTTCATCCAGTTCCAGTACAGGAAAATGTGTGTGAGGTGTTTTATGTATTTCTAGTTCTTTTTAGACTTTGGACCACATCCTGCTAAAGAGAATACTGAACAAAGTCATTTTAGGAGTATTTTTCTCTCCCATTTATATGCATTTGTATAGCAACTAAACTAGTATTAGGAAGGTATTTAGCATATTTTTGTATTTTTTAGTGTGATTTATATGCTATATCATAAAAGGTTCAGTATTGTCTGAAGAGTCAGCTTGCAAAAAAAGTAAATCTTATGTATCAACAATGATTCATAAATCATTTGTGTATGTAGATTGATACAGAAGACATCTGGCCAAATACTGCATTTGCTGAAAAATTAAAATTTTGAATGATTAAAACTAATTGCAAATTAACACACATTTGTTTTAGATTACATTTTTAAACAAGCCAAAATATTTATTTGCTGCATTTTTTTTTTAATAATTTTTTCAGGCCTAAAGAAAAATTTGTTTAGGAATTTTTTGTAATTTAATTCTTAGGGATTTTGAAAAATACTAAAATATAAATGAGAAGTTTCATTGTGGATGAGTTCCTGCTCTTGACTGAAAAATAATGGTCTTTCATTTCACCAGGAAAACTTAAATTTTCTGAAATAATGGTTTTCAGGCTTAGGAGATTTCTGTGGTGTTCTTCTCCAGCTAAACATGGAACTGAAATAGTTTTTCTACAGCTCCAACTACCTGATGAATACAATAACTGAAGTGATTAATACAGTAACTGAAATACTGTGGTCTTACACACAAATACCAGCATAAAATTCTGCTTTGTCTTCCACTTTTGTTTCAGAATGTAGTAATTCTGACCTTTGATTTCTCCCGATATTTTTAGCAGTGCACAATTTCTGTCTTCCCAGGTGATTTTAACAATGGCAGATATTCAGTATCTGTAAGTAAACACTGAAAATCACTTGCTTCATTACACTTCTGGGCCATTAAATATCTTCTTTCATCTATCTAATTCCTCTCTTCTCATTGCCTCAGCAGTGTGACTCAATCAGGCATGTGTTGTCTTTCCCAGATCCTTTTCTGAACATAGCGTAGTGCGCAGGAGTGCAGTTTGTCAAACACATTGTGTCTGAAATCCTTTGTTGGGAGAAGTGGAGAGAAAGAGATTATAAAATGCCTCAAAACCTTCAATAAGGCCATTCCCAGGTTTCTTATATCTCTTCAGCCAAATAAAACATTCATACCTCACTTCGATGTACAGGATGGTATAGTATAGTATAGTATGTATTATATCTTCCAATAGCATCTGTTGTCCAGGCTGCAGTTTACAGAGGATAACTTATTTTGTGCTTTGGCAAGTTTTTAGACTCATCAAGGCTAACACGGAGGGCAATTTAGAAGAGAGTAATATATCTGTTGTCTATAATGTTGGTTTTCATAGGCGGTGAGATTTAAGATCCCGATATTTTTTGTAGGAGAGATGAACAAAAATACCCACTTGGACTGGTGATGTGTGTTTTTCATTGCTCTGCTAATATAAACCTTTCTGAGGTAAAGTCAAGCAGTGCAAATAACTTCTGAAGGTGTTAGCTTCTGTCAACCTGAGGGAATCTCTGACTGACTTTCTGTAGCATTTCCTCCTCAGAATTTTGTACACAAAGTTTCTTAGTAGCTGTCTTACATGCTAATCCTTTTATTTGTGTTCAATTAAAAACTGTTCTGTATGCAGAGAAACTTTTGCTCAAATTCATCATAAAGCCTTGACACTTGGTTTCAAGTATTTGATAGCGTGAGACCAGCCTCAGCCTAAAGGCAGTGTGTGTAGATGCCAGAGGTGGCAGGTACGTTCAGTAGCTTCTGTAAGAATAAAAAGGGAGGGCAGTGATCGTTTTCACCTTTGGAAGCAAAAACTTTGCAACAGCCCTGAAAAAACATTTATTTACAGTACATCGTCACTGTAGGTTTAACTTGAACATTTTACACTGGAGTTGTTTTGAGCAATTAGCCTAGAATAGGTGGGAGTAGCCATGTTACAAAGTGACAAATGAGCTGCTGAGTCCACGCTCATGTTGCAGGCACCAGTGTTTTGGGGAATACATGCTGTTTTCACACTAGTAAGCTGAGTTACACTGTGAATTCTCTGCCAGTGTACTCTGAGAGAATTTGTTTCTCCTTTCCAGGTCAGATATCCAAGGGGAAGTCTGGGAAGGCTTTGTAATGCAAATCTAGCTAGCCTTCGTTCACACAAGGAATGCTAGATGCTGACCCATAAGGACTGAGTTCAAGATTTCTGTGAATACGTGGGATTTGAATTAACTCAGTAATTAAAGCCTCTAAGAGCATAAGGCGCATTCAGTATCTAAATCACTTCCATGGTTTAGAAAGCTAAAACTGGCCCTATGATGATTAAGAGAAAGCTGGTTGATACTGCTCCTTGGCATAAACATTAACAGGAATCTACCCATGACACTTGGACGTTTGTTGAATAGCTGGTATGTTTTGTTTAATATACTCAAAGACAAAAGTGGTAGTAGGTTTGTTGGAGATTGGCTGCGCTTATGGTCGATGACACAGATGTACTGTATAATTGAGGTGTATAACAAATAGTGAAGAAACAGATCCAAGCCAAAATGCTCAGATATAATCTTTGGTAGATTTTGTGTGTTAGGGAATGTAAAGCACATTAATGGGCAAATAAAAATGCACCAAACAGTAACCACCATTAAATTTATACATGGCAAAAATAACAGTGAGCTCACTTATTCAACTCTGATAATCACCTGTGGGACAGGCAACTTCTTGGAGTATCCTTTGAATCCATTATATTTTCACGAAAGATTAGAATATGGATATGGAATAGGGAAATAACAAGTCCTGGGTTTCTACATGCAGCAGAGACACCCTATATTCCACAGTAGTACTCCTTGTATTTGCCCCAGAAGAGGTTTGTCCTTTATTACACTGTTTTGTTGATTGCATACCTCTTTTCAGCTGCATTCTTTTGCCTTGTGGAACACAGTCCAGATGCAAAATAAAAATTACAGTTAAAATTACTGAAGGACTGGATGTGTATAATTATTCTGTAATTTTATTTCAGTACTAATATTTTCCATTTTTCTTTCTTTTTTTTACAGAGGGTATGAACTGTATGAACAAAGATCATGGGTGTGCACACATCTGCCGGGAGACGCCCAAAGGTGGGGTTGCCTGTGAATGTAGGCCTGGCTTTGAACTTGCCAAAAACCAGAAGGACTGCAAATGTAGGTAGATGAAGATTAAATTTCAAATGCCCCCAAATGTCTTATTTTCTTCATTGTTGTTATTTTCCAGAAGCCAAGAAATCAACTTTCTTTTGGCCAAAGGTGATTTGTAATTTTAGTAATGTGTTTTTTTCTGTAGAAGGTGTACTTGGGGATGGGTAAGAGTGATTGAATAACAGAATGTTGGCAGTGACTCTTGTTAGCAAAATGGTATCAACTTTTCTACCTTCCTATGAATGCAGAAAAGTGCGGGATCAATTTAATCCAGGCTTTCCTTGTAAAGCAAAACAAATAAAGCATAGAGGATTCTGGCTTGCAATATTTTGAAGGTCCACAATGATAGATGCATTGATAAATCTACTAATGGCTTTAATGATAAATCCACTAGAGCTATCAAATTAAGAGTGTTAATTCCTCTTTTTTAAAGGATAGAAATGTTTGCTCTAGTCCTGATTCCACTGCACACAGGCTACTTTTCTTGTTATTACTTGGAAAACATGCAGCTGTATCATATATATACTATTCTTCAAAGAAAAACCCTGAGTGATGTATTCTTGAAGCTGGGAATGCTGAAGATACAGATATTCGTTAGCCCACAAAATTGGAAATTGTTCTGTATAGGTTAAAATAATTGACCCTCTGTAATTTTGTCATGTGAAAGCTTCCAAATTGCATGGGAGTCTTTCTGATGGCTTCAGTGAGTGTTAGATCTGACTCCAATAGCTTGCTTTCCTACTTGGTAGCTTTGTGAGAGACAAAAAAAAGGAAGTGCAACAAAATGACATAAAACATGTTGTGCTTTGCATAGGGCCAGTATTTTTGTGATAGCCTTTCTTCCACTTCAACTTTTTTCTTCCTGAGACCTCCACTGTATAAACATGCTTAGATGATACTAGTTCCCAAGTACAAAGTCAAAAGAATCACCTTTGAATATCATCAAGAAATGCCACAGGGTATTGTACAGCCTGATTGTTCCTCAGTATTAAGAGGTTACACAGAGCCAAAGGCAAAAGCACAGAGAAAAATTGCCTTTATGGTAATTTTCATTTTCAACATTTATTAGAAGTGAACATTGCATGCTGTTAATTGCAGTGCAACATCAGCTACATTGGTAAAGTGGGAAAGGATGTTTATTTATGTTGTTTATTATTTGTTTCCACAAATTTGTACATTCCTTAGGAATTACATTATCCTTTTTCATAGTGAGATGGTGACAGGAGAATTAGGGCCTTTTCTAGAAGAATATTTCTAAATGTCTCAAGGCTTAATAGGGTGAAAAACTTGAATTTATTCTGTGCCCTGTGGTCTTCAAATTGTAGTTGGAAGTATAATGAACTTTTGCTGACAGACCTCTAAGTAGGGACGCTGAGTTTTTCAAGGCCGCAGAGCTTGCTGCAGAGTACACCAACCCCTAAACCCACAACACATTGTGCAAATATGTTCCAGAGTCTTATTTAAAATAACTGTACTTTTAGCCCTTCCAAACGCAAAGGAGTATAAAGCTGTAGCCAGATAGCTTGGGACAATAATTGTGAGATTACAGCAGGCTATTTATAAAGGYTTAGTTCTGAAACCAAACCTTGACTTTTAAAAAAACTTTTTCACAGCTAACCGTTTCAGTGGAATTGGCTTAAATCTTGAGCTGCAGCTTTGCAAGTACTGAGTACAGCTATGCTAAAGAGCTGAAAAAGAGACACTTGCCCCTTGTCAGCCTGGACTGGTTCTGTAGCCCTGTATACCAGGGACTGGTAGGGTCTGATATATGCCTAGTATATCCCTGTATCCCTCTCAATTATTCTGATTTATCATGGTCCCTCCAGGAGACTGTGCCTTTCAGGGTTTGTCAGAGCTTGCTTCTCTGTTTTTTTATGTGAACAAGTGGCAGAGAACCAGTACCTCACTAGGTGAATTTTTATCAGTCAGTTTGCAATTGAATCAGACTACTGGGAGAGGTTTTCAGATGTATTGGCCCAAGTCCACTAGTAATGAGACGTGTTCCTCAAAGGAAAAAAAGATGTTAAAATAAGTTAGCATAAAAAATTGGAGGGAGGCTTCCTGCTTTTTATGCATGCATTACAAGATTGTCATTACATCCTAATTACATGATTACATATCACCTGATCATATCATCACATGCTAATAAGGCAGTCACTGTTGGTGTCTTGCTTCATTCAGTGTACATGATGGTCAGTGCTCATTAAACAGGCTTTTGTTCAATAGCTTCCTCTCCATAATTCAGTGTCATGCCTTGCCTGTACTTAAACCCTATTGTGAACATAAAATTTTTAATTTCCTCATGGTTTTTCCCATGATACTCATTACTGTAATATCAAAGTGCTTTGTAGGCATTGGTAATGTATTTTCAGAACCTTCTTGTCAAGTTAAAAAGTACTGGTTTGTCTATCTTACAAATGGGAAATGAATATAAAGATGTTAATGTCAAAGTCATTTAGTAGTGATAGGTGATTAACAAGAAACACCCAGAACCCAGTTCAGCATTTATAGCGCTTTAGTATGATCAAAGCCAAGCTCCCAATGGCTCCAGCTGTAGTTGCAAATGCCATGGAGAAAGGAATATAATATTAGTAACCTGTAATAGATGTGATTCAAGTGACTTGCCAAGCCCTAAGTAGGAATTCCATGGCAGGGGCAGAAACCGATTAGAGGTTTTTAGGGCCCTATTCACTGTCTGAACAGGACCATCCTTTCTTGACAGTCCCTTTCTGATTTGCTACTCAGTCTGCAGCAAATGCGACAAGATTCTCCAGCTGTTTCCACAGACGTGACTTTCCCCAGCTCCACTGCGCACTGAATAAGACTGGAGTGGTTTTTGCATTTGTCATTAAGGATGGTTATCATGATACAAAAAGTCTGTGTACCAGAAGTCTGGTATTTTGTAGCTTTTGAGTGCTTAATATTGCAACCTTAATGGTTTCTTAGTGTAAATTTGAAACATGCAATTTCTCAGTTACAAATAAAAAAAAGTCTTGCCCGCCACACTAGGAAAACACAGAAGCACTGAGGCTGGAAGGGACCTCAAGAGGTCATCTAGAAATACACCAAGCAGAATCATACATAATTCCTCAGAAGAGCTGCATCCTTTAGATCCAAAGCAGCAGTAAACTACCATCTTCTCTGTACACAAGCCATTAGAAGAGGAATATGCTTTGTCAGTGATTTTCATAGATACTTGCTGGCAGCAGAAAGAAGAGACTTAGGAATAGTGAATTTGGTTCCAGATTACAGTGGAAAAACAGGGGAAATGACCTCCTCTTTCTATATCTGTATCCATGATAGATTTTAAGATCCTGCTCCTGAGCATGATTGCATTAGAAATTTTTGATAAACTGAAGATTTTTTCCCCAGACATGAACAAACCAAGACATTTTTTGTTAATCTCATTGTTAGCTGGATCAGTTTAGCTGGAACTTGAAAAAGTAAGAGGAAACCTGAAGCAGATACACATACCTGCAAATTGTAACCTAAAAGAAATAATTCTGGCAGTTATAAACAAGTGAAAGCTGAATCTTTTAATGAAAAATGCTGGATAACCTTAACTACAGCTATTTCTATCTGCCCTCTCCGATAATAATGATTTAAGTAAGCAGGAGAGCTACTGCTAAGTAATTTTAAAAATCCTGTCTAGTATGTTTACAATAAAATGCTGACCCACCTATGACAAGTGGCAGCTTTTCAGGTCCTGCTGACAGTGTTCTCATGCAGCTATTTGCTGTCAGTACAAAGATCTCTAGAATGTTAAAAATGTAAGGCCTTACTGGAATAAATAATGCAAGCAGTGTTGCATGCACAGCTTTATCACATAGAAAGAGATGCCCATATATTTATATAAATTAGATATTTAATGGCCAATTTAGTTAAAAAACAGTGCAATTTTTAATTTATCTGGAATTACAATGTGCTGGTTTGTAGCCGTGCTACAAAAACAAAAGATCTGGCTTGTTGTAAATTCTGTGGCATCTGAGCCATAGTATATATTTCAATTCACATGTGGACAAGATCAGGACATCGTTGTCTTAGGGGATTTTCTGGGTTAGTGGCTACTAAATGCTAGATTTAATATTTGGCCATATGTTTTCAAATATTCCTTGTCATGGGCATGTCAGATGGAAGAGACCAGAAAAAGGATTATATGAAAGTTCAGAGAAGCACTGAAAGCAGGATTTAGCCTGTAGAGTGAGGCTGAATTTTAGTATTTTCTGTCTTCTGGGGGTTTTAGCATGGAACATCAATGTCATAATTTAGTGGAATAAGTACATTAAAATCCCTTTTGTTCTTTAAGATGTCATTCCTCTTCTGGACAGTTGTTTCTTGTCTTTTCTGTCATCAAAATGTCATTTCAAGACTAGTCCATATGTTTCTATGGATGTAAACACTGGCCCACATGCAAAGCTGTGTCTCAGGAATGCTTAGCTCAGCCCAGCCAAACTGAATAGATGCTGCTGCTTACAACACAGGCAGGTGGACAGTTAGGGAGATTATGCCACACTGCCAGCCTGCAGGCCCTGAAAGGTGGCTGGCCAGTTCAAGAGCCTGAGCATTACAGTCAGCGAAAAGAATTAATCTTGTTTGAAGGCTATTTGAAGCACCAGTGTCAGGACTTCGGCTCAGGATGCCCCGTAACTTGTGCAAAGCATGTGACGCTGTCCCGCATGACACCCTTGTCTCTAAATTGGAGAGACATGGATTTGACAGATGGACCACTTGGTGGATAAGGAATTGGCTGGATGGTCACACTCAAAGAGTTGCGGTCAACGGCTCGATGTCCAAGTGGATACCAATGATGAGTGGTGTTCCTCAGGGGTCAGTATTGGGACTGGTGCTGTTTAACATCTGTGTCGGCAACATGGACAGTGGGATTGAATGCACCCTCAGCAAGTTTGCCAATGACACCAAGCTGTGTGGTGCAGTCGACACACTGGAGGGAAGGGATGCCATCCAGAGGCACCTTGACAGGCTTGAGAGGTGGGCCCATGCAAACCTCATGAAGTTCAACAAGGCCAAGTGCAAGGTCCTGCATATTGGTTGGGGCAATCCCAAGCACAAATACAGGCTGGGTGGAGAATGGATTGAGAGCAGCCCCGAGGAGAAGGACTTGGGGGTGTTGGCTGATGAGAAGCTCAACATGACCTAGCAATGTGCACTTGCAGCCAAGAAAGCCAACCATATCCTGGGCTGCATCAAAAGAAGTGTGACCAGCAGGTTGAGGGAGGTGATTCTCCCCCTCTACTCCGCTCTCATGAGACCCCACCTGGAGTACTGTGTCCAGCTCTGGGGCCTCCACCATAAGAAGGACATGGACCTGTTGGAGCAAGTCCCGAGGAGGGCCACAAAGATGATCAGAGGGCTGGAGCACCTCTCCTATGGAGACAGGCTGAGAGAGTTGGGATTGTTCAGCCTGGAGAAGAGAAGGCTCCGGGGAGACCTCATAGCAGCCTTCCAGTACCTGAAGGGTGCCTACAAGAAAGCTGGAGAGGGACTTTTTACAAGGGCATGTAGTGATAGGGCAAGGGGTAATGGCTTTAAACTGAAAGAGGGTAGATTTAGATTAGATACAAGGAAGAAATTCTTCAGTATGAGGGTGGTGAGGCACTGGAACAGGTTGCCCAGAGAAGTTGTGGATGCCCCATCCCTGGAAGTGTTCAAGGCCAGGTTGGATGGGGCTTTGAGCAACCGGGTGTAGTGGAAGATGTCCCTGCCCATGGCAGGGGAGTTGGAACTAGATGATCTTTAAGGTCCCTTCCAATCCAAATCATTCTATGATTCTATGAYAGCTCTTCATTCACAGTAGAAACAATGTTGGGAGAACAGACTGGTAACTTGGCCACCGGCATTAGACACCTCACATAGATGGTGTGCATCTTTGTAGGGCTTATGTGCTGTTTCTACTCATGTTTGTAGCCAACATGAGCAAAGCCTTCTCTATGAGATGCTGGTTTTAGCCAGTTGTACAGGGTATTTCTCCCACTAAAGGAAAGAGCCCAGCATTTTGACTGCACTTAAGACATACACGAATGCTGAAGCAGTGTCAAAAGCAATGGTGTTACTCTGGTTTTAAATCTGCTATGTGGGGATAAGTATATCTGAGTTCTAACAGATATGTGTATATTATCCTTTGGTAAAAAAAAAGTAAAATTACTTACTATTTTCCATCCCTTTTATTGTAACATGATTTATAATATTTGAAGGTGATCTGTGTCTATCTGAAGTTACCATTTTGCCTCTTTTTGTTTGCCCTTTTAATGTCACAGACTCTGAATGAGCACAGTCTTTTGCATAGCTGTAGAGTCCAAAGTTATCAGAAATAATTTTTGAAAGAACACTTTGAGATTTCTCATTAATTTTGCTTTAATGCCTTCTGACAAAAATGGAGTAGATCTGGATGTCCCTTTGCTTTTAAATAATTTTGGTTTTCTTCCTCTAAGCAAGAGAAACTTCTCACCGTGTCACTGCCACAGAATTAAGGCTGGAAGGAAATTGAAATGACATATTTTACAACTGGATTTTGTACCAATTTCACCTGCAGAGCTGTTAAGCACCAGAATTTTGTCTCAAGTTGCTTAAAATAAATAAATAAACAAATTATAGTCTAGACAGAAATTCAAATCCTTCAAAAACGTGATTTACTAATATTTGTAAGAGACAGGAAAAGGAACTGACCTACATCTGTGTTCACTGACTGGCTAGAACAGGAACCAGTAACTTTAGTATACAGGGAAACTATAAAAGAAGTGTGTGATTCTGCAGGATTTACTATAAACCCCATCAGTCTAGTGTGATTTTTCATAGACAAATATAGTAAGGAAAATTCCCTCATATTACGTGGATCAGAGAAACCATGTTAAGATATTTTCATCTCTGCCAGCAGAGTCTTTCAGCAAGGAATGCCAAAAATAACCACTGCAGTCAAGTTGTTTAAAATATACATTTCGTTGCTGATTGCACTTTAAAATCCTCAGTAAAAATTCTGTTGGCTAGAAATGTATTTAAACATCTGGCATAAACAACACCTTTAAGTTAATTTGAGATGGCATGGCAGTCCAACAGGGATAGAAACATTGAATGAACTTCAACATAGTCCAAGAGGCATACGGGGTCAAGAAGGAGGGGAGGATAGGTAGACGGAAATTACCTTATCCTGGATTAGCTCTGCCAGTGCACACCCAATACCGTGGATATTGCAAGCAGCTGCCTTCTATACCACTTACTGCCCCTGCTTGATCACATCCCAGACACAGCTGCCCAGAAGAGAGCTCATGTTTGCCATCAGGCTGCAATCAGCCGATTCAAACAGCTTCTGTGTGTTCCTCTAGCTCTCAGCTAAGCTGCAAACCAGTATTCCTCTACCTCCAGATTAACCAGGAAGTTACTGTTGCATACATAATGTGGCATAGAGAGAGAACCACAAGAAAAAGATTAACCCCAAAAAATTGCAAATCAAAGAATGGGCAAAAAGAAGAGAGATGAATAAGGACAGGCATAGTGTTGAGCAAGGAAATGAGTTTTCAGCATGACTGCATCAAAAAGGTGGGAGGTTTAAGAATGGAGAATTGACGTACAATTTTAATTTGTTTTGCATCAAAAATAAAAGCTAAAATATTATTGTGTATTGAAGGAAATGAAATGTTACTTCCATTTGATGCAAAGCAGAATGGTTTGCTTCATGTATTTTTTCACAAGAAGAAATTAATAGTTAAGTTGTAAAACTGGAGAAGGAGAAAGAATGCCTGTGGGTGGTTGTTGCTTAGGGGGCTTTTTTAATGTAATTCCTTGGAAGTTTAGGATTCTTATGACTTGGGGTATGAGAGTTCAATTCCCTCCCCTGTCTGGTGGGACTGAACCCACAATTCCCATTTTCCAGCCTAGTGCCCAAACTGTCAAGCTCCAATAAGGGAACGTGGATCAGGCTGCTCTCCATCTTTCTCATTGGCATTCTTTCCAATTGGATAGAACAGCAATGTTCCTGGGAGGAGAGGTGGGAATCCAGGCAGACCCTTTTCTCGGGGATTGTTCTTACCGCTAGGCCACAAGACTATTCCCTCTCTATCTCTGAAGAACACAAGGATTTTATTCAAAGTGTACAATGTGAAGGACCAAGATCCTTGCACCTGTAGTGGCCTCTGGTCTGTACTCATTTGGGAGATGGACAATTCCTGTTGTGATCTTTGCCAGACTTCAGGGACCGCACGTGTAAACTTGTGGTCCCCATGCTGGCAGGAGGTTCTAATGGGAACTCTGTTGGGTATGCTATGGTGGGTCTCCCTCAGTTGCTTTTCTTACAGTTGTTCCATTTTAAGCGAAATACTTAAGTGATTACTGAGAGTGGCATGACTATTCAGCACTGGGACACTCACACGAGAGGTGGGATATTTCAGTTCTAGTTACTGTGACTGAAAATTCCAGCCTATTCCATTTTAAGAAGCTAGCATTAAAGCAGAGTCACTGAGGTCAGTGGGAAATTAATGAGCTTAGCCCTATTGGATTAGATAGAACCTCAGTTTAGATTTAGATACATGATTTTAAAATCCTGTTAACCATTATCTTAGTTTTACTGTATATTGCAATTTACTATCCTGGCTCTTTTTATAAACTCTCTTATCTAGAAGGAAAATTCTGCTAAGACCAATGTGAGGAAGTTCCTTCTGATTAGTAGGAGTCAGTATTTAAATTACTGTAACATTTCAAAACATTGAAGTCCTCTGAAATGATGAGTGTGATAAAACTGAATAATGGTATATTGGATTTCCCCTGTATCTGCCAGTATGTATATACCGATAAAGAACCTAGTCCAAATTACCTGTGTATAAAGACAGTAAATTGAATTCAGTCAGATCAGAACTGTGTTATTCAGCATCAAGCTATGCGACTGCAAAGGATTAAACGGAACAGGGGCAAATGAGAGGCATTGCTAATGGCACTAGCCAGCTTAATATTTAAAAACTGGTTTGTCTTAATAGTCAGAAATTAAATCCATCATGTGACAAGGAAATTTGATCTGATCTATTAATTCATGTAAACTTCAAAACTCTGTCATGAACAATGTTTGCTTTAATGTATATTTARTATTTTTTCACCGGAGGACATTTTAGTTGCTAAAAGCCATTTTGCACTGTATGCTCGGAAGTGAAAGTGACATCTGCAACGTTTCCTTCCTAGTTGAGGCCAGAGCACTGCAGGGCCATAACAACCACATATTTTTTGTTTCAGAGAAGAAAAGAAAAAAAAAAAAACATTTACTGTTTTATTTTTAAACATTCTTCTACTCCAGGAGGGATAGTACTTGAAATAATAGGTTTCAAGACTTATATGGTTCTATTCTTGCTGTTTGGTCTCTGCTTCCTCCACTTAGAAAGTGAAGGGGAAGGAAAAGAGAAATGCTGTCTATAGACTTGAAAATATATGTCTGTGCTAGTAGACTGTTCATTTCTTTGTGCCATATACATCATAGACATGAAGCATGTAGCTTTTAGGAAGAGATGGAATTGGCTAACCGCTCATACTAAAATTATGAATACAAATAGACTGGGGAAAAAGTACACGTGCTTCTTTTTTTCTTTCTCTTTTTTTCTTCACTGCATGGATTGAGAGTAGGGCGTGAGTCAGGAGCGTGGCTAAGATAAGGGGGGTCAGAAAGAATAAGAAATGCAAATAACTGCAAATACAAATGTTATGTTGCCTTATGTCTTGGTTTGTTACTGCTCTTCTGTATTCTGAAAGGCCCTCAAGACTAATTGGTTTCATTGTCATTTTATTTATATATACATATATACACATTCACTTGGGGCTTAACTAGTAACCTGTAACTATGGGAATGGAGGCTGCCAACACACCTGTGATGACACAGATACTGGTCCTGTGTGTGGTTGTCATCAGAAGTATGCCCTACATTCAGATGGCCGAACCTGCATTGGTAAGTACTTCTCTGCAGCGCATTTTATTTCATATTCCTCCTAGAATATATGTGTGCACATATGTATGTGTGTGTGTGTGCGCGCGCGTGTGTTTGTATCTCACAGGCGTTTAGCACCATTGCTGAGAGAAGTGTACAACAGCAGTTCCTGGCCGTAGTAGCTAAGGTCATGCTATACAGAGAGGGAAGCATTTGTGCGTGTTTTGTCAAAATGTTTGTTAATGAAGTATCCCTTTGTTACTCCTTTGTAACTTTTATTTCTTTTCATAACTGTAATAATTTTTGAAGTTTAAAGGTATAGAACATTCATAATTAAGAATGAAAGTTCAGCTCTTCCGTTCACTTTCATGAGTCAAGACTTCCTTGCGTAAGCAAGGTGAGGAAAATGATCCTCTTTTCTAAGCTGTTATCGGGGAAAATTAATCATCATTATGGGCTTTCTTCCCTGTTGTACGTTTTGTGATTCTAAAAATTACAGCACTTGTAGTGAATAAGCTTTCACTCAGATTATCAGGAGGAAAAAGCCATTCAAGAGATGGAGCATCTTGGGAGATGCTATGCAAACATTTATGATTACAAAATATATTAGTTGCTTAACACCATTTCTTTCCATTGTACTTTTTTTTTAAATAAAAAAGGATATTTTTGCATACTGCAAGTTAATATTTGGAAATTCTTATTCACAGATCAGAACCTAAAATCCATAATGGTTTTCATTAGCATTGTGGTCATGTTGACTTTTTTTGTTTGTTTAATTTCAAATTCTTACAAATTCCTAGTAATTTCCTGAGGTTAAAAAAGCATGGATGCATATTTATCATCTTTTCTCTCCTTTATCAATACTGCAAGACAGAGCACTTGAAACCCATGGAAATCTGTCAGTTACCTTTAGTGATCCCTTGGTCAGATCCATCGCATAAAACTCAGTGGCTGCCCAGAGCCTCACTCACTTCTGATGGGTTTGATTGAACAAATTGTGTGGTAGGGTGAGGGTTATGTTGGCAGAGGTAGAGCTGAACAAGGTTCAGCGCTGGACTCTGCCTCACTGTATACACAAGCCATGTCTCAGCTTATGGGATCTCTCAGCTAGTACTTTTGATTAACACAGAGGGCTCCGTTGTACAGTCCTTCTGTTTAAATAACCCTCCCTGAAGCCTGTGGCAGTTCCAGATGCAGAGAATTTGCAAGAGCGAGGGCCTTGAGAGCAGGTTTTATTGAATGGATAATTGATCTTCTATTTGTTAGCGTTCACTAATATCCTTGGATTGATGTTTTATTTTGTCCAGCATGTAAAAATGATTTTAAAAGCTGTGTACACTGCACCTGTTTTTTACTTTTTTTTCCATTTTTGTAATGTAATACATACAACTCCATGTTACATTCCTTGGTCTTGTGATGTAAGTCACATATTACTGCCTGTGCTGATTTTCTTCCCTCTAAGTAGTTCTTTCTCTTAGAATACTTTTAAATTTTTTTATTTATTTTTTACATTTTTATTCCTGCTTTCTGGTGATGGTTCCTGATTGCCTGTCTTGTCTGATAACTGACGTTCATTAATTATTTACAGAGCAAAATAAAAAAAAACTCAAACAAAAGCCTCTATTGCAGCCTGATCCCATCTAGAACTTGTTAAAAACAAAACAAAACAACTTCTTGTTACCACTCAACCATGTAGTGTTGCCACAAACAAAACCTGCCAGCCTCCTCCTCCTCCTCACTTCAGTGATTCCAGTGTTTGCTGTCTTCAGTGGTGTATGTATTCCAGGCATCACTGCAAGAATGCAAACTTCTGCAATGCCAGATAAATACTTGTTGACCCTTTGTCTAACATATTTTGTCTTCGTTTGCTTGACTTACCCTTTTATTTTGTTTTTTTATGTTTGCTGCATGTGAAGGTCCCCACTTGCATTTTGTTTTTTGTTTTCCTAATAAGCATTTCCCTCTCTGTATAAATCATTTTATTTACCCAGCTGCTGCTTCTCCATTGCTCTCCTGTATCAGAAATCTTTATTTTTATTTCACTTACTGATCATCTCTTCCCACACTTGTGACTGTTTCTATGTATTTCTAATGAAGCATAACCAAACTAAAGTCCTCATGATGCTGTATGAAACTCTTACATGTAGGATATCAGAGACTACCTTGTAAAATGACCTTTGCTGACATCATCTTGCTTACTGCATGCTTATAAAATTACTAAACCCTGTTCTTGCAACATCTTTCCTAGCATTGAATGTTTAGCTAGTAGTGTTTCATAGACAAGCAGGCAACCAGCACTGCCCAAATTGATCTTTTTTTGTGTTTGTTTGGTTTGTGGTTTGTTTATTTTTGTTGTTGTTTTTGTTTAATTTGCATGCTGTTTGGTTTCTCCTCACCATGTGTCAATGTGTATAAGACTACGGTGCATTCGTGCCCATCCATCACCGGACTCTTCTAGCTCGCTCTGTCCGTCTCGGTCTTCTGCCTGCCACCTTCAGATCCTGGTGCCACCATTAGCTTGAATCACTTTACAGTTTGTCTTTGGTAGTTTGTTTAACTAGCATCACTGAATTTTAATTTTCATCATTAACACCTCTCTGGGGCACTCATGTTAGCTGTCTTGTCCTCCAGTAGGAATCCAGCTTCCTGTATGTGGTTAATTACTTCATAGTTGACCATTCTTCCTCCTCCCCCTCTTTCTTCCTCCTTTGCCTAAACACCCTTTAATTTTTTCCTGGGGTCTCAAAGGGAATTAACTCTCTAACGGGGATTTAGTGCTTTCATGCCTTGCTTCTTGGCTTTGGCTGTGCCATGCCAAGAAACTGTCTTAGGCAGCGGAAAATTGGGCTTGTGATTAACCAACTGCTCCATGTTTGTCCCTTACTTGTGTTTTAGAGAAGGATGAGGCTGCAATTGAGAGTTCTGAGTACAATGCCACGTCAGTAGCTGATGTGGACAAGCGGGTGAAACGGCGGCTACTTATGGGTAACACTTTTCTTCCACTTCCTTTGTTGTGCTCTCACTTTTATCTGTATGTGTGTGGGGGGGAGGTTCTCTTTTGGTCTCATTTGGTCCCTTTGGTTTTGGTTTGGTTTGTTTTTTTTAACCTGACTTCATCTGTGTGGAAAGGTCACCAATTTTGTTAAGTTCTCATCTGTTGTACGACTTCATTTCTTGTTTTTAAACCTTTTTTTCCTAATGCTGCAGCTTTAATGTTCAATTTCTTCTGCATAGAAAGAAGCTTTTGCCATTAACCTTACTTACCTTATGCAAGCTACTTCTTACATGTGATTTGTGTGTGTTTGTGTGTATGTGTTGCTGTAGGATTCCTGAAAAATCTCATGTTGCAGACCTGCCTATTGACTTAAAAGTGGATGATGATGATGATATAAAACAATGTTCTATTACATATGTGGTGTTAAATGAACAACTGTATTTGCCTACTTAAAATTTGCAGTACTTTTGATTGAAATGTAAATATTATGACTGGAAATTCATTTATTTCCTTTGTGCAGCTATGTTAGTAACCACTGAAAGATCTTTCCCTAGCGACTAGTGAGCTTCTGTATGTTCTTATTTCAAGACTGAAGCGTGGCTTGTTTCTCTGTGTTGTGGGAGCCTAAGAGTGGAAGGGATGAGGAAGTGCATTGAACGATGAAGATAATTCTTTAGCTTCTGCTCTCAGTTAACCCATTGTGCACCTTTGTGCTTGTCTTCTTCATGTTACATTTATGGCCATTAGTGAGAATGACCTTTTGGGAATAGAAAGGGTAGGGTGGCTGGACCTCTGCCAGACTCTTTTCATGTGACAAAGAGCACGCGGTAGCACACACTGCTGAATGATGCCAGCGGTTTGGAGGTTATCAGGTGGTTTATTACTCTGTATTTTCCATTCTGATGCCCTACTCACCACATACAATTATTTCCACTGGGTTTTAAACATAGTGAGCATTGGTGAGATGTACCCAATGAACCGTTTACAAGACAGGGTTTCTTCACCCACAGAAGAGATTCTGGCAGGACAAGATTCTGCTCTCTTCCCTCCTGGTCGCTATTTCATTTCTTAAAACCATTGAGTCCRTTGCAGACTCTGTCCTGCTAGCCCTTGGCAACCTCAGCTCTGGCTGTAAGCATCCACACCTATCTGGAAGGACCAACTCTAGGAGACCAGAAGCCTCACTTTGAATATTTAATTGATTGCTGGGCTAATAGTTGCAGTAAGTGACAATATTTATAAAGTTTCCATATCACTTGTATCTCATCACCCATGACAAACCATACGCTTAACCGTAGGCCAGCATACAACCACTGTGTAGGAAATGGCACTGTGTTATAACTCTGAAATGGTATTAGATGATAATATTGAGGCAAAGTATTTTCCCTCGTGTGAAAACCTGGGCATATGTTCCTTTATTTTTAGATTATCTATGATTGTTAATTTGCAATTAGTTTGCAGACCTAGCAAGTGACCCATATCAGTTTATTGTTTAATGATGCACTGTTTAAATTAATTTAAGCTGACAAAAGCTATGAGGCAGCTCATCTTGCTTTCTAAAGGTGCTATTAACACTTTTAGCTGTAATTTCAGTAAGACCCACAGTCTCACAGGAAGTCAGGAAAAAAAATGTGCAAAGGGCCTCTAGACCACTGGAAAATCCAATCCTCTAGGTCTAAATGGGGAGTTTGCCCAGCCCCTAACATGTATGTACAATATGGTTTAGAGGGACTGAGCAACATTGTGCATTGCACTGCTGCCTCACACTCTGATAAAAGTAATTATCCAACCTGAAAATAAGCTCACACTGCTTACAAGAGTCCAGGCAAATAGAATTAAAAAGTTACGATTAGCAACAAGCTTCTTCGTTACACCAGGTCTGCAAGTTCCAAGCTGAACATAGACTCTAGAAATAGGTTTAGGGAGAAAGTTAAAAATCCAGTTTGCAAAATACATTGTTTAACTCTTCAGTACCTCCTGTATTAGCAGGTGTCAGCCAAGAGCTGAGAGTTTATGGACATGCTGTGTTTGAACAACTGATTCCTTAGAAAAACATTAACTAGAGCTGAAAAGTAATTTAATTAGTAAGTGAGATCTGAGTGGGTGGCTTATTACTTAGGGCCTTTTCTACTTGTTTATTTCTACTGATTTCTGATGCTCAGAAAATCCACAATTTATTTTTTTAGTGGAGTCTTACTACATTTCAAAGGTGTAGTGGCATTTCCATGAAATTCCATATGTCTTCAGATGCTTTCTAAACAGCTGTTTTAGAAAGTACTGGAAGGCTCCTCAGGAAACTTTGTTACCAGCTTTTGTAAATGGACTGTGATTTTTGACCCTCCTGCAGGCAGTCTTGGGAGAGTAGGAAAAGTAGATGACTTTATGTAATTTTAGTAGTCTGATGAAAGATGCTTTCAATTGCAGGCCCTGAGACAATAACTTCTAGTCCCCTGTCATTTGCTGCATGCTATTAAAATGACTATGATCTTTATAACCCTTAATATCAGCCAAGGCTAAGAATAAGCTTGCATGATTACTTTAGGAGAACAGGACTGCTGTCAGACATGACTGCCTATGCCACTCATTTTGCTACAGCAAGACTGGCCACCTCTGTAACTCAGACTGACTCTTACAGGGGCCTGTGTCCTAGTCATGGTGTGGTCCTGTGACTTGTGGCTAAATCTTAAATAAAGTAGTAAATACACTTCCTTCCTTCCTGTTAGATGCATTTTTATCTAGATCTTGTGGAGCAGACAAGAAACAGGTCTTCTCTGATGATCTACAAGAAACCTTCCTTTAGAGCCATCCAATGATTCCTAGGAATTTTCATCTAACTTCTTTCATAATGTTTGGAAGGACCCTGAGGGCTTCCAGCTGTCCTTTATCTCCCCTGTTCAGAGAAAAACATTTGGATTCAGAGTAAAGAGTGCTCTCATTAAAAAGATGGCACTGAATGACTTTTCTCTGWTCTGTGAATATTGCACCATATTGCTGTTCATACAGCTCATTTACATTTTCTTCACTTCCCCCTGGGCCGCTGCCATTGTAGAGTGGAAAGGAGTGCAGCCTTAATTGTACTCCAGGTGGGGTTCTGGTGAGGTTCTGCCATCTGCCAGAGTTCTGTGGTGGGTGCCATAAACTGGACGTTGAGCCATGTACATTCTGTAGATTAGGAAGGAAAGTGCACATTCATCCTGCAGAAGTGCACACATCCAAGCATTTAAAACCAGAGCGTTACCATTATCTGTAAGGTACGTTTACATCCACCTTGTTGCAGAACACCTTGCACTTACTATAAATCAGTAGGGCACAACCAATGTCTTCAGGTCTTCTTAAACATCTGGTATAGTTTGTTTTGCAGTTAGTTGAGCACTGCCTTCAGCTCTTAAAATTATGTTCAGATCTCTGTTTTGTATGGTACAACACAATTTTTTCTGAAAATATTTTTAGTGTGTTTCTTAGGAGCAGTCGCAGAGACCTCCCCGCTTTCCTTTACCTTCTTTTCCTTGAGAACCTATTTGCCAGGACTGTTTTTCCTGTCGTAGCATCGTAGCATGAGACTGCCCTACCTGATTAGAGGAATGTGCTACTGCATTTCACATATTGTTCAGTCTGAATCCAGCAAAAGTTTGAAACACAGTATATCATGTCCTGCCTACCTGGATGAAAGCCATTCTAGTGTGGGCACACAACTTTAGAAGTTTCCAGATTTGCACTCAATCCTACTAATACACATATCCTCAAAATATTTTGTCCAGTGTCACATCTTCAGCAATGGAAGTTGCTTTTATTCATGTATCCAGTTTCCAAATCTCTTTTTGCTATTGCAGCCCTGGATAAAATTCATAAGTCTAGTGGCCACACAGTCTACATCTGTAAAGATGAGTCATCCAGTAGTCTAGTGCTTTATCATTATATATATTGTAAATTATCAAGTCTCACTGGCTTAGCATTACTCTCTTCTTGGGCACTGTCTTTTGCTGAAAAGGCTACAGGGTTTTTATAGAGCAATTGTCTGTTAATATCCTGAAGCTTTCTTTTACATAGAACTTGATACTGTGGACACAAAAATAGATTTTATAGCATCAGTTATGCCATTGGGCTGCCTGATTACAAATAAGTCAACTGCTTACAAAGATGTGACAGGCAGCTGAAAAAGTCCTCTTTGAGGAACCAGAACTGCAGAACTGTCTGGTCTTAAGACTCAAGAAGTCCTCATCTCCTAATCAAAGGTAATGCTTTGCTCTTTGGCTACTCTTTACATCAACTCTTAGAACCAAGAAATTTTATGATATATTTTTTATATTGTCTTTAAAAATGCAGTCACTTGCTATATTGTCATCATAACAGGCCTTACTAGACTGCATGTATCCTTAAGGTGCTTTAGCGACACAACCATGATGTTCTATCCAGGGCGTTTCTTAGATCTTATCCTCTGATCAGCACTTTTTGAAGAGGTGGGCCTGACCCATTTCTCACCATGTTTCATTTCCCTGCCTGTACTCTTTAGTAAAATGGATCAGGTTCATTTGGGCTTGAGCCCAAGTGACTTCAGAACAACTGCAAAGGCTACGTTTCTCTCCCTCACCTTCAGTCCACCTTTTCCATTCTTTCCAGAGATCACTGTTGTAAGAACTCACTTTGGCAATAAAATGTTCTTCCTCTGGCCCTAGAAGATATAAAGTTGGTTCCTTCTTGTCTCAAGAAGAGAGTTTTACAAATTTCTTTTCAGTATAGCAGAGAGCAACAGGACATTGAGCCCATCTTGAAGTTAAGGAAGCGCAGTAATTTCCCTTGCATGTTTAAGGCCAGGATAATGGTGCAAATGGCACTAATGCCATCGCTACACGTGTCTTCAGAAACCCATACTCTACACTGAAATTCACTCCTTCACAAGAGGTGTTCAACTCATTGTGTGTCAGGACAGCTTAAGGTTTTGCCATTGGACACTGACTTCTTTGGTCATCAATAAGACTATTTGCAGCCCACCTCAGATACAGGAATGTAATTCTCTTCACTTCCCTTGAAGCTGGCTCCCAAGATCCCTACAAATTATTTTACTGTCAATTGAAGTGCTTCTGTAAACTGTAAAGTGCATCAGAACTGTCCCGCACTTTGTCACT
This sequence comes from Phoebastria nigripes, assembly GCA_035582835.1. Lineage (NCBI taxonomy): Eukaryota > Metazoa > Chordata > Aves > Procellariiformes > Diomedeidae > Phoebastria > Phoebastria nigripes. The sequence goes on along the minus strand of JAYKAV010002898.1, from coordinate 362,093 downwards.
GCTAAAGTTTACCTCTGCCTAGATTGTTTCTGTAGTGTAGGAAGCACTTCAACTCATTTGGAAAATCACACCAACAAGGACCAGCTTTGCCAGGCTGGGATATGCTATATATGTACCTGTATTACATTCCATCCCTGATTTCCTAGGAGTGGCTTACAGGCAGGGATTTGGTCTGTCTATATTCATGGCACATAACCAGCAATTAAGGTAGTATTTTCACTAGCTCTGTGTTTTCCCTTGTTGTGGCAAGAATCATTTGACTTCTGCAGATGGCTCCTCTTCCATTTTTAGTAGCCTTCCAGCCATTTATAATGAGCACCCAGCTACCTGCCTGGAGAGCCGAGTGTGCAGTCCACTAAGACCATTTCCTCTCCACAGCAATCACTAGAAATGTGAGCTGTGGAAATTGCAATTTGGGCATTTCTCCCATGGATTAGCTTATGACAGAGAACATCACTGCATGTTATATGGGACAGAATCATCTCTTTTTTTGCCTTAACGTGGGCTTGCTTTGGATAGTGTACTTCCACTATCAGTTCAACTCCAAGGATCTCAAACATTGCAGCAGATAGCCAGAGCCAGTTCAGACTAGTAGATCACAAGTGCAGGTCCTGCTTTGGCCACTTTCATGACATGCCAGTACTCCTTTCTCTGTGTGCTGGTCAGCTCTTTCATCCAGTCTTTGCCTCCTGAAGGTACCTAGAAACATCAGCCAAGGTAACTGTGTTTATCCTGTCCTGGCCAAAGCTGTTTTGATTTCAGGAGATTTTTAGCCCAGTACCTACAATGGATTTTAATGAGCTGCTCACATCCTATTAAAAAAAAAACCAACACAATTTGAGCTTATGGTCATGACTTACTGTATTTGCAGCAAAGGCAAACATTTTAGCATCTGTTACATCAAATAGTCAGAGAGATTTACAACTTTAGAGCTGATCCTTCTTACATTAGGTTTACCCATTTGAACCTAAAGTGGTACCCAACTTTATATATCTTGAGTCATCTGAGCTTAATAATCAGTCATATGGTATTTTTTCCTAAACCACAATTATCTAAGAATTAAGCTGCCCTATTCACCCTGGACATCAAGCATGCTTTGACTTTTATGTGTCTGGGAGCAGATCCTTTAGGAGCACCCCTCACCTGATTGCCTCAGTGGCAGGAAGGTACCTAGTTATAGCTATTTCCACCCCAGATTATCACTGCAGGTAACAGACTGTGGCAGGCCTGATTGTTAATGAGCAGAGGTAGAACCATCAGATGTGAGCTGAACATACTCCCCAGGAGTTCAAGGCAGAAAGGCCATCTGAAGCACCATCCTTGCCTCTGCAGTTGCCGCTCACAGAGGCTTCCGGGCATTATGCAGCTCTTAGCAGAGCAGTCCTCTACATTCCCTGTTTCTGATGAAACAAGATCCTCCTTCAGGTAGCTTGCATAAAATAGGGACTACAGAGGGCACACACCCAGTGTGTGAACTTCATATTGATAATCATGGGAGAAGAAAGCAAGGGCACTTGCTTGAGATGCATTGTCCTTATGCACATTCATATGGTCAGCCATCCATCTCCCCTTCTTGCTCCTGGTCCACCTGGAAATTCTTGGGATTCCAGAGCTGAGAAGAACTGATGGTATGGGACTGTGTGGTCTTAAGGCTAAAAAATCTCAGGTCTTAACTTGCAAGGATCTATGCCCTGTATGAACATGCATGTGAATAACAGATAAAAACCTAATTTCTACAGTATGCAGTCTTCTTTTTACTTCCGCCTCTTCCTATGACACATTGCAAATTTGAGGGTTCTAGTCTTTTCTACTGAAGACCATAAGCTTGCTAGAACAGCAAGGGGGTATTATGGCTTATGTTTTTTGGAATCAGAGAGTAACTGTTCTTGTGGACTTTCTAGTCCATTGTGCCTACCTGACCCAAGCTGTTGCCTCCAGTCTGGTGTTTTGTTTGTTAGGAAGTTCAGGACTTAATCTCTTTGAATCACTGTTTTCTTTTCAGCGGAGACATACAGCTCTTTCTTGATTACAGGAAAATAGAATCCACAAAGTTAACTAGAATTACCAGAGTGTCATAATTAAAGTGATTTTCTCCTGCCATGCATAAAATGACATCATATCAATATGGAAACCTTCCTCGGTCATCCCTTCAGTCATCCAAAGATCTCTCCTGTGGTGGTTCACTTCTCCAAAGCCAAACCTCTGTCTTGAATTACTGTATAAAACACACAATGATTATGTAGTTCATATGGAAATCCACCATTTTCTGGATTTCAGGACTCTGTGGTGGAGCCATATTTAGCTCCTTTGCAGCTCAGGAAGGAGCTGTAGAACTGTATAACTTACTGAAGCCATGCATTCTTTACCTAAAAAATGCTTTAATCTGATGAGAGTTTTCTGGCAAAAGCCTTTCTTTTTTCTTGAAAGTAAGTTTTGTGTGAAGTTTTCACAGTGCTTTTTCCTGGAATGATCTTCAGAAATAGGGAGACAGAATGTACACAGTAGTTAGAACATTCATTTGAAATGTGAGGAAATTATACTGAAGACCCTTTCATGGTGATTTGCCACCCATGTTCAAGGGAAATGTTGGGCTTTAAAGTCAGACTAACTGATTATTGCCTCATGAAGGTGCTCTACCCTTGGGGCCAGTATTGATAACCGATAGCCTGATAAGGGCTTGGGATTCTTCAGTTTCAATAAACATAAAAGAATAGAAAATGGGACCTGGGTTTCTAACATGGCATGTAATGCTCTAACTACCAAGCCATTGGAATAAAGAGTGTTATGAGCTCTGGTTTTCCTTTAGAAAATTTCCAAAAGTCTTAGGTTGTTTTATTCCAATATGAATTAAAAATGGATTCTGCAGACTTCATTTCTGGTTCTCTTTCAAAATGGAATGAGAGTTTCCAGGTGATCCTGCTCGCAGTTTTCTGTCTGGAAGAGCAGGGAGATAGACAAGCTAGTGTTTGTTTTCAAGTGTTCTTCGAAAGCAATTAACTTCTATCATAGTTACAGCCTACCAAGGGTCACTTTAAGCCAAGAGCACCTTTTCAGTATGTACTTCAGTTCCTAGCTTTGTTGTACTGCCTCCTAGTACTCTTTCAAATTACTTAAAATATGTCTTTATTTCTCTGAATTGCTTTTACCTGACTTAGAAATGCTCACTGTCAGAAAGCCAAGTGTGCTGCTCTGTATGCATCACAATCTTTTTGTGCTTTAATCAATAAAGCATTTAAAATGTACTATTAACAGACATATTGCCAGGAGGATCTCTAACTCAGTTACTAACTGTGAAACCAAGACCTCACTTTAACTCCTTCTGTCAGTTCTGCTTTGCTATATGAAATCATAGAAAACAGGGGGAAGGAATCCCTGAGGTCATTCATGCATTCTCTCTCTCCCAAGGGCAGATCCTTTCATTTTGAGTTATCGTCACTTTTATTCATTGAGTTTGTGAATGGTGTGCTATTTCCTGTAGAAATCCCTTTTCTTCATTTCTTTGCTGATGATAAAGACTCTGACCTTATCCAGAATTCCTACCAATACCTTCCATTGTTTTGCTTTTCCATTTTAAATGAAAGGATTTGTCCAAGGTCAGGAGATAATGCTCCTTCGCAACGTTCTGAGTATTTCAGTTTTTCTTAAGTGCAGCTTCTCTATTTAGAAAAAGCACCACAATCACAACTAATAGTGCTATTTTTAAGGGACACGACTGGACTCATCCGGTGCTTATAAAACACCTGATCCAATCTATCAAGTGATGTTCCCTAAATATGTAGTGTTCCCTGCAGAGGAATCAAACTTTTCTGAAATGAGGGCTGCGGGATTCATGATTCAGTGCAAGATTCACCTAGTCGTTTCTTTACACATTCCATATGTGGCAGTGCAGAATTCTCATCCTATTTTCATGCAAATAAAATTCTACCAATCATGAAATTGCAAGGAAATGAGGAGACAAGCATAACGGAGCAAAGAATTCCACATCCTGCAAGTTACCCTTTCTGTCTCACCTTTTTCATTCCCTGAATATGAAGCTCTTTCAGTTTCTCCTTCATCTGTTCACAGCTATTTGTTTCTTTCATTATACTCTTCTGAATGCTCTTTCTCTATCCTTTCAGCATCACAGAGCATAATTTGCATGAGAATAACATAGTTCTCACTTAACTGAAAATTCAAATATTTTAGTTGTGTGTTTAGTTTCTCCTTGTGCTTGTTGTCCTTTGGGTCCCTCCTTGTACCCTGATCTCATGCCATATACCACATGTACTGCCACTTGCAGTAAAATTCTTTTTATGGATGGCAGCAGCAGTCTTATCATGTGTTCTCTGTCTCATTGCTTTCTTACTCATACTGCATATTCCCTCTTACTTAAAGGCAAGCTCATCTGTATAATCAACAGAATATTTTTTTAAAAATTGCCTTTCCTGAGTTAAGTTTTAATCTCTTCCAAGTCTCAGGCTTTCAGAATTTGTGTATTTTTGGTCAGAATTTGAGTGGGATTTCAAGTGGGTTTTTTATCCAATTAGACAGTCTTTGTTGTTAGGCATGGTCATGCAGTTCACCTGCATACAGCAGTGATGACACTAGTAGTTAAAATTATTTCTGTAAGATTCTCGTACAGAACATAAATGTTAAGAGGAGGAGCGTACTATGCAAAAACCCAGTATACCTGGAATTCAGAAAGAGCTGTGTTTGGTGGAGATTGTGCTGTGATACCAACGTGAAGGAAACAGATGAGATGTCARCACAGGCTACCTTTGAGCCAGACTGAGCAAAGAGCATTTTCAGGTGTGAGAGGAGATGAGATACAAGTTATGGGCTAATTTGATTTCAGATACTTTTTGTGTTAAACTGAATGAGTTCAACATTCTTTAAGGTGAGGGAGCCATTCTTTTAAGCTGAGCAGGATCTGGCCTTCCCATAGAACTTCTCTAATACCTTAGCATCATCACTGTTTTGTAACTGTAACTTAATAGTAGCTGGCACTGCGGAGTCCTGGTGTTGGTCCTTATGAGGGCTCCAAAATGCTACAGTGATGCAAAGAATCATTACAGATGATGGCAATTAATGGTTTAAGATTAGGCCTTCTCAAAATAAAAACAATCATGAGTATGTACTTTTTTCCCTCTTAAAAGAATCACCCAATTCTTGGCAGTTTCCTCTGAAATCTAACTTAAAAAAATAAATCCAGTTTAAATTTAAGATAGGACTCACCGATATCCTGTGTGCATTATCTAGGACTGGTTCTGCAATTTCATTTCTGCTGAGATGTACTGTAAAGTCTGTTGGGAATCGGTGCAGGACATAAAGCAAATGAGGAGAGAATGGCAGCTCTTGTGATAGCTATCAAGGTGATGAACATTAACAGGGYATTTTTCAGCTTTTCAGTATTCATACTTACCGATTGCCAGAAATTTCTTTCACAGATACCCTTAATCTTTCCTCACTTGTTCAAATATCTAAGTTTTCCTGCCTTGTACACATAGCCTGGAGAGTCAGTTTGTGTTTCACTGTGAATTAAATACAGACAAATCAACTCATTTTTATGTGTTTAGGATAGGTAAACAGGTTATCTCTTGGTTCAGACACAGTAGCAGTTTACAACAGCTTTAGTTACAGCACATCTGCTCAGGAACAGAGATTGCTAGTAGTTTAACCCTTTTTGCCACTCCAGTTGCCAGGCAATATTACTTCACAGGCACCTCATCAGGAAAAAATGGTCTAAGGTAATCCATATACCTCATAGTTGCACTGGCTGAAACAGTGAGTGCTCTGAAGCTGCCATGCTGCTTGCAACCTTTAGCTTTCAGTTACATCAAAATTGACTTGTTCATGTGTCTGAGCCCTGAATTTAAGACAGTTATTCTGAGCATAAGATACTGCGTTCAAATCTTGTGCAAAATTCAGACCAAGTGAGAAGCAGATACAATTACACTCTGAGTATTATTACTCATAACTTTGCTTGGGCTATGACCTACTTGATAGGACCTGATAGCTACTCTAAATTCACAGCTCCAGACTGCTCCATCATGAATTGCTCTTTGGCTGGCATAAAAGTTGGGTCAAAATAAGCTTCTCTAATGTGGTACAGATTTTGGGAGCAAAACCCAACTACCCTATTTCTGCTGACACCAGTGAGCTTTAGGCTACTGTGAATGAATTCCAAATGAAAGGCAGTTGAATTGCTAGTTTGCTTTAACTTGCTCTATGGTCAGTGTCATCATTTGGCCAATCATAGGAACTAGGTAGGAAAAACAAGCATTTTTCCCCTTTGATGTCTTCCTTTCAGCTTCCTTTCAACTTACCTCTTACCATGTCGACCTAAATGGTTTACAGAAATTTGGCAAACTTAGAAAACATTCTTTGTTTTGGGGGACTGCTATCTCTTCTTCTCAGACATTGCCCAGATTTGTGTATTCGGACAGCATTAAACAAATCAATGGCCTTTTAAATTTGAGAATCAGCACAATCCTGCCTCTCCATGTTTCCAACAGCAATTACCTCCAAACCAGTTACTAATTACTAATTTGTGTTAATTAGTGAGAAAAGAGGGCACACACTGCACATTTTGCAGTGTATGGATTTCACTGTCTTTGGAGTTTGATGTCATAAACCTACAGATCTGACCAAACCTAATCTTTTATTGCCTACCTGTTGCTGCAAAAAATCCTTTTCCTCTGCACGAGGCCTTAAGACAGGAGGTCAGTTTAACCTTCCTCTCTGATTCAGAGGAGATGGCAATGATTAGCTATACAGAATTTTTTCATTTCATTTCTTCCAAGAACAACTTTTTCTGTGGAAGAAGGTGCCGTTGACCGTCTCTCTCATGCTTTTCCTAAGAGATAGATGTTCAAGACAGCAGCTGCTGCAAGACTTCCTTGAATGTAGGTGATGACTTAAGTGRCTTCCCTCTCCATTTTCACTTGAGCCTATATATGATTTCTTTTGTTTTCACTACAGCTGACCACTTTTGGTCTTCTGTAAGGCTTCTTTGCATGTTTATACACACATTACTGAAAACAGCTCTTTCATTTACAGTTGTTCTCTGCTCTTTCCAGTCATGATCAAGAGTTGGAAAACTAATAGGGCTTCTGGATCCTGTTGACTGCAGACTGCCATGCCGGGTAACAGAAAAGATCAGAGAATCACTTCGCCATATCTCCAAAGGAAACACCTTCATGCTAGATGACTTGGTTTTGCTTTCATGCCTTGTGGCTGAAAGGCTCTTCATGATAGAGCTGTGTATTGATCAGACAAAGGGAAGTGACATTGATCACTAGTGCAGTATTTCTATACTTTTTATACACTCTGGGCATAACATGAAATTAAGATCATCCTCCTTCATGCAGAGATCCACATAGCACTCCTCTGTCTTGTATCTTGCTCAGGATACAGCAGCACAGGTCAACACAGTAGAAATACACTACATTGACTGGTATCTCGGTGGCCTGCACAATGGCACAGTGACTGCAAAATGGCATTTGTGCTTTTAGACAGTAATAGTACAAGCCCAAGTTATATTCAACATCTTTTCCTGAGGGCTCTTTGTGACTGCCACCTGGCTCAGCCTTCTTGTGTGATGGGCAGGATTACACCTTTACAGTGCAAAGAGGGTGCTTGCCTCTTTCTGAAATGACCTTCTTGCCTACCACCCAAAGAAGCTTATTTTGGTTTAGGTCTTCTTAAAAAATATGATTGATCACTTTGTTACTTGTCCACTTCATTCCTTATACCCATGTACAGCATCTTTAGGTTTCTTTAATCTTTTTATCTTTTAAGAGAATAATTTGAATATTTATGTTATCTTAAGCAAATCTTTATCCCACTGAACAGTATATCAAATGTTTTAGCAGGTTGACTGAGACTGGGAGAGCAGAGTTTTGCATATAGGTGTAGGTATATGCACACATTCCAGAGTTTATGGGATTAATTTTTTAAGTAGAACATAATTATAGCCAATCCAAAATGACTGACCTTGGTTAAGACAAAACAGAGACACCAACCTGTCTGTTATATAATGCTTTTTCATATTAATCCTGTTGCATATTACGCTAATCTAAAGGAATTTAAGAGTGGATAGAAAGGATTAAATTCTCTTATCCCTGTAAAAAGTTACATTTACAGAGGAATAAATATTATCAGGGCAAAAAGTAAATTAAGAGTGGGGAGCATCAAGTCTTGCTTTTAATTTTGGTACTATTGGTAGTAATTTCTGTACTACTGGTAGCAATAAAAACAATGGTATTTTATATTTATAAAGCATGTGTGCTAATGAATTTCAAAAGATCTTATAAGTATAGGAAATACTGCATCTATTTTATGTGAGGAGACCAGTATATCACAAAATTTCTTGTGAGCTCCAGCACAAGTTATTTGCCAAGGGTGACATAGCAGCTTATGGGAAGCAAGGGAAGAAATTTCGGTCTCTACTTCCATGCTCCAACTTTCCGAACATGAGCATTTCCTATTGGAAATATCATAGTATCATAGAATCATAGAATATCTCAAATTGGAAGGGACCCATAAGGATCATAAAATCCAACTGCCTGCTCCTCGCAGGACTACCTAAAAATAAACTATATGACCAAGAGCATTGTCCAGACGCTCCTTGAACTCTGACAGGCTTGATGCCGTGAACCACTTCCCTGGGGAGCCTGCTCCAGTGACCAACCACCCTCTCAGTGAAGAACCTTTTCCTAATGTCCAATCTGAACTTCCCCTGACGCAGCTCATTCCATTTCCTCGTGTCCCATTGCTGGTCACCAGAGAGAGGAGATCAGCAGCCCCCTCCACTGCCCACCTTGAGGAAGTTGTAAACTGTGATGAAGTCACCCCTCAGCTTTCTCTTCTCCAAGCTGAACAAGCCAAGTGACCTCAGCTGCTTCTCTTAAGTCTTGCCCTCGAGGCCTTTCACCATCTTGGTCACCCTCCTCTGGACACAATCTAATAGTTTGATATCCTTCTTACATTGAGGTGCCCAAAACTGCACACAGTACTGGAGGTGGGGCTGCACCAGTGCAGTGTAGAGTGGGACAATCATCTCCCTCGACCGGCTAGCTATGCTGTGCTTGATGCACCCCAGGACACGGTTGGCCCTTTTGGCTGCTAGGGCACACTGTTGACTCATATGCAACTTGCCATCAACCCAAACCCTCAGATCTCCTTCCGCGGGGCTGCTCTCCAGCCTCTTGTCCCCCAGTTTGTACATATAACCAGGATTACCCTGTCCCAGGTGCAGAATCCGGCACTCGCTTTTGTTAAATTTCATACGGTTGGTGATTGCCCAGCTCTCTAGTCTGTCCAGACCTCTCTGTAAAGCCTCTCTACCCGCCACGGAGTCCACAGCTCCTCCTAGTTTGGTATCATTGGCAATACTAGATGTATCAGATATGTATCAGCGATAGGTATCAGCAATATGAATGTATCGGATTCCAAAGAGATCTTGAGCTTGAATAGGATACTGAGTAGACCTGAACTGTGCCCTTGAATTTGACATGCTGCTTGCTGTGTTCATGGTACTTCCCTTCTCCCTCTTCCTCTTCAGTATTCTTTATTAGAAATAAAGTAAAAGTGGAACTCAGATTCTTTAGTCTCTGTAGGATGTGAATCAGTTTCATTGAATCAGAGATTCGTGTAAGTTCGAAGGGACCTCTGGAGTCATCTAATCCCACTTCCTCCTCAAAGAAAGGGCAACTATACCAGGTTGTTCAGCGCCATGTCCAGTTGAGTTTTGAATATCTCAAAGGACGAAGATTTCAGAGCTTCCCTGGGAACCCGTTCCTGTGTTTGACCACTCTCATAGTGAAAAATTTTTACCTTGTATCAAGCTGGAATTTCCCATATTCTGTTTGTTGCCTCTTGTCTTTCCACTGTGCACCTTCAAGAAAAGTCTTGTTCCATCTTCTTTATACTGTCCCGTTAGTTAGCTGTAGACAGAAATAAGATCTCCTCTGAGCATTCCTTTGTTTAGGCTGAACAGCTCCCAGCTTCTCAGCCTTGTCATGTGCTCCAGCCCCCTAAACATGATCTTGGTAGACCTCCATTGAATTTGCTCTAGTTTGTCCATGTCTTTCTTGCACTGGAGTGTCCAGAACTGGACACAGCACTCCAAGATGTTGTTACTCCAAGCACCAAATAGAGAGGTAGGGTCACTTCTCTTGATCTTCTGCTTGTACTCTTACTAATACAGGCCAGGACGTTGTTAGCCTTTGCCTTAAGGAAACACTGCTGACTTCCATTCAACTTGTCCACCAGGGACCCCAGTTTTTTCTCCAAAACTGCTTTCTAGCCAGTCAATTCTAAGCCTGTTCTGTTGTATGGGATTATTCCATCCCATACACAGGACTTGGGTTTGCCTTCATTGAAGCTCATAATGTTCCCCTCAGGCCATTTTTTCCAACCTGTTAAGGTCCCTCTGAATAGCAGCCTGTCTCTGCAGTGTATTGACCACTCCTCCAATTTGGTATCATCCACAAATTTGCAGAAAGTGCCATCCATCCCATTGTCCAGGTTGTTAGTAGAGACATTAAGCAGTATTGGCTCTAATATCACTAGCTGAGGCTGAGGGATAGCTCTAGTGACAGACTGCCAGGTGGACTTTGTACCACTGATTCAATCCTTCAAGTCCAGCTGTCCAGCCAATTTTCCACTCCCTGTATTATCCACTTACCCAGTCTGTCTGTCACCACTGTGGCCATAAGGATACTACGGAAGACCATGTCAAAGCACTTGCTAAACTTAAACTGAAAAACGTCCACAGGTCTCCCCTTATCCACAGTGTAAGTCATGTCATTGTAAAAGGCAACCGGGTTAATCAGGCACGATTTGCCCTCAGTAAGCCAATGCTGGCCATTCCCAGTTATCTTCTTAACTTTCGTGTGCTTGCAAATGGCTTCCAGAATGATTTTACCTTGTCCAGTCATCATGAACCCTTCCCTGTCCTCATGACTTATCAAAGATTATAGAGAGTGACCTCACTAAGACATATATTACTGTATGATCTTCAGATGTATCCCTTCTAGTCCCATAGACCTATATGCGTTTGTTCTGCTTTGCACCATATCTCAGTTCCTAAAACATCGTTTTGGAACTTAGTTCAAATTGCCTAGGCTGCCAAAGAGAATAATAAAGATTTCAAGATTTATCTGATTTTGAGCAATACCCTTAAAATCACATCATGTTCTTTTGCTCATAGAGATAAAAATGAAGTCACAAAAATTGGAGGCAGGTTTTGGAGACACCTGTCTTCGAGGCAGTTTTTCAATGGCTTTATGAAATAATTAGAATCATAGAATCATTAAGGTTGGAAAAGACCTCTAAGATCATCAAGTCCAACCGTCAACCCAACACCACCATGACCACTAAACCATGTCCCTAAGCGCCTCATCTACACGTCTTTTAAAT
>JAYKAV010002898.1:160410-350500 GCA_035582835.1 Phoebastria nigripes | reverse complement strand
TCCCCTGAGCCTCCTCTTCTCCAGGCTAAACAGTCCCAGTTCCCTCAGCCACTCCTCATAAGACTTGTTCTCCAGACCCTTCACCAGCTTCGTTGCCCTCCTCTGGACACGCTCCAGTAACTCAATGTCCTTCTTGTAGTGAGGGGCCCAAATCTGAACACAGTATTCGAGGTGCAGCCTCACCAGTGCCGAGTACAGGGGCACGATCACCTCCTGACTCCTGCTGGCCACACTATTTCTGATACAGGCCAGGATGCCGTTGGCCTTCTTGGACACCTGGGCACACTGCCGGCTCATGTTCAGCCGGCTGTCAACCAGCACTCCCAGGTCCTTTTCCTCCAGGCAGCTTTCCAGCCACTCTTCCCCCAGCCTGTAGCGTTGCATGGGGTTGTTGGCCACTTCCAAAAACCAGATTTGAATAGAAGCTTACATTTTGAACAGTTATGTTTACCTGGTTCATAAAAGAAGCTGAAATTTAGGTTTTGAGAAACGTTCCCAAACCATGACGCATATGTTCAGAGTTTCAGGCATTTAATAGTATTCAAAGCCAAATAAATCCTGTCTGGTGTCAGTCTTCTTTTTGAGAAAGTGACCAGGCTCTATTGCCAACCTGGTAGAGATTCTGCTTCACTTCAAAAACTTCAGAACTAGAACCTGGAGAACTGATCTTTCACTTCTAAACCCTTGCAGACACTGAAGTGACATATTAAAGACTGAATACCTATGTAACTTCACCTGGTAACTTAGTCAACATTCCTGATCCAGTGCTGAAGGACCGACAGCTCAAGCTTGTGCTTTTTAATAGGATATTTTAATATCCAGAAGCAGTGCATATCCCATAGTGCAATGGACTATTGTTAAAACAATAAATATCCTAATAGAGTAAACCATAGGTTTAGCATGTTGGTAATAATTTTGGTTACTTCTTGTCTATAGATCCAAGGAGCAGATAGATGACAGATTGTTCCAGAATTAGGAGCTTACAGTGGAAAAACACAATGTAAGCTGTCCCAGACTGCCTTATTTAAATAGATGTCCTTTGCTTTAGATCCCTGTTTCTGTCCGAGTTTTCTGGTGGGAATTCAATAAGGTTGTAAGTGGGGCTGCAAACACCACTTTAAATTCACAGCAAAGACTAATAGTTTCAAATGATGAGCTTTATCATAATTCAGGAGGAATCCAAATGTCAGTTACATGACACTGCTTTATTTGTGTCTTCCAGTTCTTTTTCTGCTCCCTCATCAGAACAAAAAATATCAGAAACGTGCCAAAAAGCCTGAAACAAACAAACAAAAAAGAGTAATAAATAAGCTGAGGTTGCCTTTCACAGAAAAAAAAACAGTGGAAAATGGTCTGTAGGATCAATATCACCATGAAGATCTGATCCAAATTTTGAACATCCGTTCTTTCCCTTCCATATAAGTACAGCTTCCCCAATGTGATAGCTTGGAAATAAGTAATTTGCTTCTGCTCTTTATTTGAGACTTAAAACTTGTATTTGCATTTCAAATATATACTAAAGTTTGGTAGTGGTGAGATGAAGAATGAGTTGAAGTCATTTCTAACAGAAACACAGGTGGTGACGTGCTTTGGTTTATGTTGTATATAGTTCTCAGCTATTCTATTTGATGTAGTTCGTAATACCTCTTTCCCACATTCTGCTATTCACGTTCACTTTCTTTTATCCATGTTTTCTCATGACCTTGAGTTTAAGGAATTTCATCAATACATCTCTCCAATTATCCAAAATGTTAGAGGTACTGTCAGATGTCCTCTTTCTCACTTGGATCTTCATTCTGTTAGAGTTTGTCATTTATTAAAGTCAGAGTCACCAGGAAAGTGGAAGGGTATTTATCCTTTTTGGTTTGTTTTACTAAATCTCTGTGAAAATAAGAAAAGCTGGCTTGATTCCCTCTATTTATACATAGAAATAACTCTTGTTCACTGAATGACCCTTACCCTATAGATCCAGTCATCCATGCCATGGGAAAAAAAAATTGTTGTGTCTATTCATTTTCACTGGATGTCATCCAGAAAGCAGAAATATTACTGCTTATGTTCATCTCATGTGGATGAACTGCGATAAAGGACTCTTCATATGCCAAAGTTAATCTGCTAACGTAAGATTTACTGCTCTTTGCAGTGCCATGCCAAATGCACATCTTCAGCACTTTTTCCTGTTTTTTAACCTTAACTCTTTACTCCTGGCAAATCATCTTACCATTAAACTGTACCCAAGTAAAAAAGTTTTAAATGACCTGAAACTTTTTCCCTTCTCTGAAACATAAAATCATTTGATATGTTGGCCTATGAGGACACACACACACATTCACATAGAAATGGAAATGCCAGCATTGTCATTTACAGAAGAGTTCTTCAAGCAGCAGTGTCGGCCTCTAAGTCTATAAAATAGTCCTTCCCAGGAGAGTAAATGAAAATCAGAACTATATTACTTAAACAGCTAGGTTCAGGTCCTGCAAGTCATACCTAAGGTGAGCAAGAACTCCGCCTGAAAACAAGTTGTTGCAGACTCAGCTCCATTTTCAGAAAACTGTTCCAGAAAACATGTCAATCCATTTGTTAGCTGTGCTTGCTGGCAGTTATATGCAAATCCATTTGTATACTGATTACTTTTTCTACATGATGTTATTACATACCACACGTGGCATAAAAAATTTAAAATCTATCTAGTAGAGCATGTGTGAATGTATATGGACGGCAGAGTTCTGTCCCATGCTGTTAATGCATGTGTACCCAACCTCTTGGTTTCAGTTTGTTCGTAAGTGCCAGCAGCTTATTCCACAACTGATGTAGAGGTCTATGCCAGTGCAAAAGAAAAAAAAAACAGTTACACTTTTTTTCTCTTATTTTGAAGCAGTGAAGTTCCTCCAAAGGGCCAGTCTAAGTTCACCTTGAGGGCATTAGCAGAGGCTACTTTAAAATAAAAATCTTTTAGTACTAGTCAATTGAAAGATAAAGCCTTTTCTGTTCTGTGTAAATAATTTTTGATCAATGTGCTGTTCTAAGGCAATTCCCCATTAGCATATCCTATAGCTTATTGTCAGACCCTGTCCACAGGGTACAATTGTGACACAGACTGTGAATATTCAGCAATAGGAGTCTGTAAATCTGAGTAGGTAATGACAAAGCCTCTTTAGGGAAAGCCAGAATGAGGTGAGCTGAGTAGAATAATGGCAGTCTTGCGGGGCAGGGGGGTATTTTAATTTAATCAAAGCCAGAGCAACTGAAAAAGATACTATTAAAAGGACTAGCTCTCTGAAGTAAATACTTTTCAGATAAATGCACAGTTCAAACGGACGTGCTAAATTGGCATCCTTACATCCACTCTATTCTCTGGATCAAAGCAAAGTTAATCATTTCATTTGCCTTTTATCTATTTTATGGATGTGTGTGTGGATATGTGTGCATATGTATGTGTACAGTGTGCGCATGTGCACACACGAGTAAAAGAAAATAATGGCAATGAGGGAGGGGTTTTTGCTTTTTCTGTAATGAAGCTGAAAATTTTTTTTTAATGTAGTGGTACCTAATAGCCATTGCCCACTGTTGTAAAAGCTCAGAAGTATTGCAGCTTTCTCTTGCCTGTGTTTGCCCAGCCACCCTTCTACATACTACAAGCACTGGGAAATTTCAATGACACAGCTTGGAATGGGTTCAGTGACCTCAATTATGCCCTCCCACCCACTCCAAACTCCTTTCAATTTGCAAAAAGCTTTAAGTGGACAAAACCCAGATGCCTTTTGCTTGTAGTTCAGTAAGAACAGATTGGGCATGTAGATTCTTGTCAAAGTGATATATGTAGTTCATTTTCCATTAACTCTTTCTTAACTAAGGATTTTAAATTCTCAGTTCCAAGTCTAGCACTCTGCTTTGCTTTCTACTGCTTTTTAAAGTTCATTATGCCTACAACATCATTTAAAAAAATGAACCTTAAAAAGCCTCGGCTAGACATTGACTGATATGAAACAGACTGAATGTTTGGTTCTGCTTTTAAAGGCAATCACTTTTTTTTCTTTTTAAACTTGTTTCATATGTAATAACCCATCCTATTGTCTAAGACAGTTCAAAAGCACTAACTAAACATAATAAATAAAAACACCAGTTTGGGGGGAGAAAGAAATCATGACTTGTGGAAATGATTTACCAGTCAAAACCAGTACATGGGCCCTGATGACCTTGAGAGCTTGCTTCAGTTGGCTTGCTTAAACTTAGATTGCTTTCGTAATGTTGTAATATTGCCCCAAAGACTCGGTGCCTCTCCCCTCCCCCAGAACATTTCATTACACTCCCTTTCTCCCTCTCTCTCTCTCTCTTTTTCTTTCATTCTGCAGAAACATGTGCTGTCAATAATGGAGGCTGTGATCGGACTTGCAAGGATACCGCGACAGGGGTACGATGCAGTTGCCCAGTTGGATTTACCCTGCAGCCTGATGGGAAAACGTGCAAAGGTCAGCTTCTGTTTGCTTTGCAATGCATCATTTGCCTTCAGCAGTTCCAGTACAAGATGTAAATATTCAGTTATTTAATCAATACTTTTAAGTTAAGGCAATACTGGCATAGTGATTGCAATTGAGTTCATTAGCTTTCTCCTTCCCTAATTTTTCTGTATTTACCTATTTCAATCATTTTTCTCTCTATTTATTGGAGGGTTTTATTACTGCAAAGAAATGAGATACAGAGGTCAAACTGTTTCAAACTGATCAGAGATTTAGAGGAACAACTCTGGGCTGCAAAAAGCCTTCAGTTTCAAAGGATAGTCTGATACCCTTGTAAAACTTCAGTCATCTAATGGTGTCTGAATTTGTCTATTCAAAAAGTGAGTTAAAATTCTCAACCAGTACTTTGTTTCCTGCAGATAATCAACTGGTTATTACTAAGTGAAGCCAAGCAAGAGATGCAGAAGTATTGCTCAAAAAAACCCAGACAATTGTCCATTTCCGCCCCTTCAAAACATAAGTAGCCAGCTACAAAGGAAAACCAAAACATTTACTAGTGCATAGGTCTAAACCGTACAGCTGATGCTCAGATTTTACTGTTCCAAAGGCAGCAGAAGAACCTTGGCATTTTGTCCTTCATGAGTGGGTTAAAACTGAGGTCGGGGAAGAGAGAACAGAAAAGGGCATCTGATATCACTGTCAACATCTGTTCTCAGTTAAGGAGACAGGGACAGTTCTCAAATATCCCTGCAGAATCACACTTAATGGCACTATGCACGTGAGTAGATTTGGATACATGTTAGTAGGACCAGGCCCTCCATCAACCATTTTCCCATCTTCCTATGTATTTCTTTTGAGCTCCATTGCAAGAGACTTGGTGATGGACATCCAGGAGGACATTGCATATATTGTTGTCACAGAGAATACTTTTTTATCACTCAGTGACTTAGCATAAGTTGACCTAACTTGCTAAGAATCCATTGGGACTTTTTTCCTTCAAAGTAACCAGAAATGTCAGCATATCTTCAGTCCAGGGCTTGATGTTACTTAAAATAGTAAAACCCACAAAAATAAACAGAAAATGTGTGGTTTCCTCTTGCTCCAGGCTGAAAAATCCCAGTGCTTGGGCATGATCCTGTTAGTATTTATAGAAATAACAGTCCATTTGCCTGTTTATTTGAAAATAAAACATTTAAACTGCCATTGCACACAATGTTAATAGTTAAGGGTGAGCACACATCAAAAATCAGTCGTTTTAGTTCAAGCCACATAAAAATAAATCTTCATTTTTACAGGCAGACTAGCTAATCCATAGCAGAGCAGTAACAGTGATTCCACCGAGTGCTTAAAAAGGAGACATTTTAATACTGTAACATACACCTAGCCTTGATTATAATGTTTATTATTGAAACTGCATCATGAAAAAAAAGATTAATCTAAATTTAGAAGTTTGGCCATAGAACTAATATGAAACAATATTTATATAATAATTAAGTCTATAATTAGTGCTACAGACAAAATGAAATATTCAGCTGATCCTCAAACCAAATAACCTAGCTCTAAGCTCTTTCACATTTTTTTCTTTCCCCTTTTTTATGAGAAGAAAATATAAGAAACAGAATCTGTATTTTTATGATGCTGCAGATTCTTTCTTACTTTCTTAAAATAAGCAGCAACTGGAAATTAACTCACATGGATTAACAAACAAACCAGGCCATTTCTTTTTAACCTTTATTGACATTTTAGGAAATACTCTTCATCATAAAATGGTAAAATATATGTTTTGCATTTAATGTAACTGTAATTAATAATATTTATCTAATGTATTGCACTGTGAGACTTCTGGGCTAGATTCTGCTTCCCTGAAGCTAAAGTAACTTCCCATTTAAATCTGTGCACAAAGGATCCTGCACTTAAACTGACCAGTGAAGCTTCTTCCATAGCTTTCGCTACGCAGGCAGCCCTTAGTCAAGACTGCTCTCTAAGATTTACATCTTCTGAGTGCAAAAGTGACCATTTTGGTGGAGTGATATTGATGCCTTCTCAGCTCCTCTTGCTTATAGGTAAAGCCTGGAAAAGGCTGGGGTGGGGAAATTCAGTGTGCACATATTCCTTCCTCTGAGTCCTATAGGGAACAAAAGAAAAGAGTGATCAGCTCAAGTTTTCTCCTTTAATTTTTTTTCTCTTTACTCTCCTTGATTTGACTGGCCCACAATTTCTCACATATACAGTTCATTGTTCCCTCTGGCTGTAACATTACATCTGCATGGTAAGAGCAATGGATTATCTATTGGATGCCCTTTAAAGCATCTTCAGATATCATGCAGCTGTCATGTCCTGTCTTTCTTGGGCAGAGTTTTCAAGTCCATCAAGTGTCACAGCATCTCCAAGTGAGGTTTTTCATAGAAGCATCATTTTAAGAGAGGTTATATTTCTAAATACGGGAGAAAGAGATGCCATTATCCATTAAAGGAAAGTAGAGAGACAGGGCATGTAAGAAAGACTGAGAGAAGTTGGAGGGATAATTAATATATTAACCAAAAAATGCAATTGTGGGTTTAGCAAAATGATTAGTATGTTTAGGTTGAATTTAGCAAATAATGTTGACCCAAAAGAATCTTTTTATTCAAAAGTCTGCAGTTTTTCAGTCCATTTTTGAGGTGGACATTGTGTAATTTATTAATCTGTAATTCTAGCTTACTTGTAGGTGATTTCCTCAATAGTGCACTTGTACCACACTGGTATTTTATGGAAATCTGTTGCCATTTTTCTTCCTTGTTTTTTACAAGGGAATCAGGTAAATTAAAGAACTTTTTC
Source organism: Phoebastria nigripes (assembly GCA_035582835.1). Lineage (NCBI taxonomy): Eukaryota > Metazoa > Chordata > Aves > Procellariiformes > Diomedeidae > Phoebastria > Phoebastria nigripes. The sequence goes on along the minus strand of JAYKAV010002898.1, from coordinate 343,226 downwards.
TTTTTAATTAATTAAATAAATAAAAATATTATTTTTCTAAATAACAAAAGTTCCTAGATGGTTCTGTTCAAAAATCAGGACTAGTCTGTTTTAGGCATTGTATAGACATATAATGGGAAAAAGAGTTTTCTCTCCAAAATGTTCACAGGTTTTTGTATAGTAGTTTGGAATGTCATTAACTGTTTAGTACAGAAAAAAGGCAAGTATACATACAAAAGGAAAGGCAATTTTTTAAGAAAGAGTATATGCAAACATGCTTTATTTGCCAAAAGATGGCAAATAAACCCTATTAAATGTAACTAATTGTTCTACACTTTGTTTGCAAYATCATATTTCATATTCTATAGTTCTATCATAAAAGCTGGGATGGATTCAAATCACAGAGTACAGAACTGACTCAGGACTGAAACTCTGGTATTTCTCCTGGCCCTTTCCCAATGTATCAGAGAATGGAGGGTGCAGGAAAGCAATTTCCAAGTAATACAAAGGACCTACCTTCAGCAGTTTTGCATGTCGACCTCTTTCACCGGCTCAGTGGGAAATGAGAGTTCATTGTACCTCAAAGAATCAAGCTCCTTTTGTTAATGCAGAGTGCAGTCTGGCTTATATCAAATGTCAATAAAATAGGAAAAAAGTTGTTGTGGAGAAGGTTTTAACATGGAATATGTACAGGTAGCTGCATAGCCCGTAGGAAGACTACTGTAGCAGAAGATTGTTTTGGTTTCTGGAAGCTGAAAAAATCTTTTTTATCTCTGATTCTTTCTCCTTTACATATATTACTTACCTGATTTYGTAGTGAAATAAGAGCAAAAGTGCTGTCTGTGGTCTAGTTAGGGGGACCTTCAGATGTATTAATGGTGGCTGGGATAAAAATTCATTAACCTTTTGCTGTTCTTTAAAAGTCGGTCTCAAACTCAAGTCTTCCCTCAGCTGGGTTGGCACACGATGGAGAATGCTCCTTTTTTTTCCCTTCAGCTTTCCTATCAACTTGGCTCTTAATAAGCCAAACCATGGAGGTTTTTGTCAGCTAAGAGAGGAGACACATCCCAGGCAGAAAGAGTTCCATGTTCTCCTTCTAATTAATGCTATTTAATTTCTCCTACCATTGTAACTGGGTGATCCCAGCTTGGTGCTGGGTTCATTTGATGCTGTCGATTATTGTGCTACACATGACAAAACAGTGTAGTTCATTTCCTTAAATGCCTACCAAGTCGTCCCACAGAAGTCAGCTAATGCAGACAGAAAGGGAGCCAGAAAATTATAAGACATAGTGGCCCAGGATGCTTATTGCTCATTGCTTCCTACTCACTTTTTAATATCCCCTATATTGTGCATATCAGGGGTTCTGCAGTCCCTAGCTCCCTTGAGTGTTTGTTTCTGTGCGTCCTTCCTGCTGAGTACACTTTTCATGCATCCAGCTGTAATCTGCCCTCAGTGAGAAGATTCATCAGTTTAGCGTTTTAATTATATTAAATACAACTTATGTAGCTGATAAAGCAGGAGACTCATTTGCAAAAAACTTGTGGGGTTCAAGAGGAGTGAAGTCAGACTAGATTAGACTTAGCACAGATTTCTGAAGACTGTTTAAATCCAGCTGCCAAAATGGATCAAACAATAAAGGGCTCATCTGCCCGAGGGCAGCTACAGAAGGATGGGAGACAAGCTGAGCAAGGGAGCATTCTTCTTCCAGGACTTACAGTAGAGAAGGACTGGGAATGACTGCAAAAGACATCTGAGAGAGACAGGGGCTTTCTTTGTGGGTTCTCTAAGAAGTGAATTAGAGCAAGAGGAAGGGCCACAGGCTTCTGGCATGGTGTAAAATGTAGGACCATGTGTCTGATGTGCTCCATCTCTGCCTCAGGGATTTAACAAAGAAACTGTGCCCCCGAGGCACTCTTGTGCCCCAGAATAATGCAGCTTCCCAGCACTGTACACATAGACATACAGGAACTGTGCAGGGTGCAGCACTTGCTGAACTCCTGCAGTCAAATGGCAGAGCAAATATAATTTTTAAGCAGGAGAAGAGAAGCGTAACTGGATTTCTAAGGGTTATGGAGCAAAAGCCACATCTCAAATATGGCTTTTCTGTAAACATCTATAAAGTGCCACCTAACTTTGCAATGCCCCATAGATGTTTTATAATAGCAAGATGTGTATTATTTTGTTTAGCTAACTTTCTGTTTTGCATCATTTTCATAGGTAAGCTTGACAGTGGGATTTTGGGGAGGTAGATACTCAGCTGGGCTAGAATGTCAGTGGTTTTAGTAGCAATATGATGTTACGTTGATAATCTGCCACCAGCTGTGGCTAAATACAGCAGTATTAATTCATGTGCACAAATAGATCTTTGCCAAGCCCAGGTGATCTCACAGACGTGTTTAGGAGACAGAAAGGTCCCTGCACGTCTCCACCTAGAGATGGGGCATTTTATTTACTGTGCAACACTAAGTAAGCCCTTCTTAGCCCTCTGGCATATTGTTTAACTAGAGCGGTGTTACGCTGGGGTTATGTGACTGGATGCTGTTTAGGCAAACATTTCTTCTTCCTGCTGTCTCATTGTCATGGTTACCCAGCAATGTGGTGTGCTCTCTACTTCCTTGAAACAGGCCCCCATCCTTTTGCATTCAGATGCAGCAAAGAAATGTGGCACTTACATGCTTAAATACTTGACTGTGCTGCAGTGGGAGCATCAGAAATGCCTTAGCGTTGAATGGTTTGTCCACTAACTCAACTCTGTAACCTTCCTTATCATTAAACAATCTAGAAAAGAAGAGCAGGAGCATAGAAACTAATGAACAATTTCAGTCAAAGGACCGAATCAAAGTTTATTGAAATGAAAGGGAATTTTTGCATTGGCTTTATTAGGTTGACATAGTAATTGCTCTTTTTTATCTTTCTTAATTGCAGCCTATTACAGCAGGAAAATGCATTTTAAATTGTTTTTGGATACAAAAAAGTGAAACCCTGAAAGTGAATTAAATTTTGAAAATGGAATTGTTTCTGTGAGGAGTTTGTTACAGAGTGAGTTTCAATGAGGCAAAATATGTCATGTTTTGTTAAATATGAACTGAAAGGTTTCATTAAATTGAACATTTAAAATTAATGCTTGACATCAGTTTGGTACGAGAATATGACTCAGATGTTGAAGGCTTTCCTCTCTTTTCATTCAGAACACACTAACACTAAGTGAAAAGCTCACAATGAACAGTTTAGCTGGCCAATTTGGCTTCATTTCCTGGCTACAGAATATCTGTGAACAGTTATGATTTCCTCCATCATTCCATTAGTCAAAATTACTTAAAATTTGTTTTAGGTTTTTTCTCTAAATTGGATTAAATTGACTAAAGCTTTTAGAACTGCATCTTGTCAGTCCTGATCAATTCATATGAAACTGAAAATGTTTCCTCTTTTTTTAGGAAGGAACACCAGAAGGAGTTGCAGGTTATTTTTATTGTTTATTATTAGTAAGATGCAGTTGTTAATCTGGTACATCAACTGTTAGCTTGCTTGAGTTATGATACTACCTTTGTTTGACTGTGATTGATTGGGTAAGTTTCAGAGTACTATATTTTTTTCACTGATTGCCTAAATGGGGAAGTTTTTGCAGTAGGAGTAATTACCTATGATGAACTCAGGTTTTGTTTTGTTAATATCCCTGACTCAACTTGACATTTTTTTTACATGCCAGTAAAAGTTTGACAGTAAAATATATCCCTGTGCCAGATAACCTCTGTAAAATATACGCATCAGTCAAGTTTACACCAAGGCAGATAGAACTTAAATGGCAGATACGACCACACTTTTCACATCATATAAGTGTCTCAATGACTTTAGAATCAAGTCTGTAAGTTTGGAGCAGGTCTTCTGAACTAAGATTTGTCTCACCTAAGAGGCAAATGCAAGACAGGCACAAATGAATTAATGCGAATGAACTTTTTTTATTTTTTGGTTTGGGCACTGTTCTATTTTTCTTCCTTAGCTATAAAGAGACCTCCTTGAAAGTAGTCACCCAAATACAAAAAGTTTTCCTCGGTTAGATTGCCACAGAAAATTCTTAGGTTTCTGTTTAAGTGAGACCATCATTTTACCAAAGGTATACATGACTTTTTCATAAATGTGTAAGAAGCATTAGAGAAGACATCACTAAAATAGCATGCTGAAAGGTAACCTAAGTTTCCTGCTGAAGTATATAACTTCCATTTGAAGGTGCACAGCCACAGAATTTAGATATTTAGCTTCTGCGTAACTTCGAGGAATGTATTGCATTAGAATCAGTAAGATACTGTGCTATAAAGCTGGAATTATGTTCCTATTGAATTCATTCACATACAACAGCATTTTAAATTAAAAGGAATTTAAATTATCTCCTCAAGAGTTTAAACTTCTAGAGGTTGCTTGTAGAGGCAAATCTGTTCATAGCTGCCCGACTACTCCTACTTGAGATCCGCAGGCTACTTTCTGTGCATCTCCCATTAGCAGTATCCTTTGGTGTGATATCTGTGATACTCCACACAGTGAAAGGAATATTGGTGCCTGCTCTACATTACATGCCGTTAGTGTCAATAGGTATTGTATTGGCACCCAGGGCAGGTCCTGGGACATGTAAAAAGAGCTTTTTCCAGCTCACCTTTCTCTAACAACATGAAGATTTTTTTTTAAGACATGTGAAGAGGTCAGTTTAGCTTCCTTCACGTTAGACACATTTGGTTTTTGAGGAACATAAGCATTATGAGCCATTAGCCATAATGAGCCATTAGCATTTTCCAGTGCTCTCTCAAAAAAAGGGGAAAAGCATACATGCAAATGGTGTGAAAGGATAAACTCAAATGAAGTAAGTTGCTGGCAGTCATCACCTCCACTGCAGTCGGAGTGCTGCAGTACCAGCAAATGTCAGCATAAATGTCAGTCACAAGATTACAAGCAGCAGTGGGTTTTTTGAAGAGGATGTCTGGCAAAGCCAGAAGGGTCAGAGACCTGCGTGTCTTATTCCCTTTTCTTCTGGTTACATTTCCCTTGATAATTGCAGCACCTGAAATGGCCATTTACTTCTGTGGCATATCTTTAAGATAATTTATGTAGTTAATAGAGCGGTTGTACTCTTATTTTTAATACTGGTTCATACCATTGCTGCTTGATGCTAGAGTAATTTGGTGTACAGCACATTAAATTTTGTTRACATTCTGCTGATATGGTGCCTTATATTCATAGTTTGATTTGGAAAGTAGCATATGGAAAATGGTCCCTTAGCCTTACTCTCAGTGAAAGGTACAGTGACGACTAGTGAGAGCAGCTTTTCATTTAAGCTAATACGTAGCTTCTCTTTGCTTGCTGCGCATAAATAAAGCTATCTGGGTTGGATTGCTCTGGGATATCCCAGAGCAATAGTATGCATGTTGCATAGAGTCTGTCAAAAGTAACTAAGGGAAAGACAGGATTACTCTCAGTAGGCTTTAATTTACTATTTTGGTATCTCCACTGGAAAAAAATGCAAAACTTTGCAAATGGAAACAGATTGAGATAAACTGAGTGCTTAGGCCCCCTATGAAGAAGCTAACCCAAGCAGCTAGAACATTTTAACCATGATTCCTGGGAGCGGCATGCGATACAAGTTTTTTAGGTGATGGACCAGATGATACACTTCAGGCTTTTTAGGGGAAAATTTCTCAGACATTTCAGAAAATCGAATCCTTGTGGGATTTTAAGTCAAGAACCTCAGAAAAAAAGGCATTGAAAATTACCGTTTCATTTTTAAAATAGAGGTTGTCATCCTCAGGCCTTTGTATAGACTGCACCTTCTGTGACTCTTCCTTTGATCCCCAAGGCCCATCTTGCCGCTGCCATGGATACCGAACTAGAATGTCTGTCCTCTTTTCTGTGCATCAGCTCTCAGTGGTCTTCAACTTTGATTTTGGACCTTGTGCCTTTTACTTCTCTCAGGAATCCCACAGTGTCCCGTTTTTTAGAATATAGCCAGAAGAATAGGTGACCCCCAGGAAAAATAAGCACATCCAGCCTTGGTAATTCCTGATGGAATTAGAGGTCTTACATCATATGGCTAAGCTACCTCCTATTTGCACAAGCTTAAAGGTATGTGCATTGGGAAATAACATGGAACAGCTGGCACCTTCTGAACTCATATCCTATCACAATAACATGCTCATAAGCACATGCAAATAGTCTAATCCCAGCCTATAGGGTATCCACTTTACTTGCTTGAAAATATATCTGAACTGGGTTACCCATTCCACTTCCCTTCAGAGTCTGACCAGTGAGGGATACAGTGACTCTTCTTGATCTCAAAAATAGAAACAAAATATAAGAAAAAAGTGGATGTTAATACAGTGCTGCAGAGAGGCCTGTGTTCTCCACTCACGTGAAAGTCAATGCAGCACAAAATTCCAGTTTCTCTCTGGTTTCCTTCTACCTTCTGTGTCACTCCCTCAGAAAAACGTCATACTCCAGAGGAATCAGTCTTCCTTGATTTTTATCAATAGCAGTCAGCAGCCTGTTTGTCAAAGCCAGTTCACAAGCTGTCTCAAGTCAGGGGGTAGAATTTTAGAAGTTAGTTATTAAAGTATGTGTTGTCTTTTAACAACCCTTAAGTGTTTACTGAAGTGGTTTATTTTGAGCCATTCTTTCTCCCTGATGACTTTCTCCCTGCTTCCCATCAACTTAAACCAAGAGTAAACTTCCCAATAGTCAAATCAAGATCTATTTTTCATAATTCATTATACAGCAACTCTACTTCTATCAGACCCCTTACATGACTCTGCTTTCAAGCTGTAACAACTTACCAGTGTTTGTAACTAGAAACAAGTGCGTGTTCAAAGATAAACACCATTTGAGTTTGCTTCTCTGTACATGTAAGCAAAGAGCTATCAGAAAATAGAAGAGATCAGATATGATCACAAGCCACTACAGCCATGAATCAAAACAAAAAATACCTTTGCCCTCTCCATGCTGAACACAAGGCAAATACAAATCTTGTGGCTCAGGTCCATCTTTTATCCTAAAAACAAGAAAAAAAAAGAAATACAAAAACTTCTTATATGTTTGCATGCATAAATTGTATGACACAGAATGGAGAATGGACAGAGGAATGCCTTTGCCTTGCATGAGAAGTCAGCACCTAAATAAATTCATGAACATGAGACTGATGTGAAGAATGATGGTAATGAAAATGTGGGTCCTCCAGTAACTAGACTAGTGCTTTTAGGAGGAACAAAAATAGTCATTTTCTGTATATGTGATGCACAGATTAAATGTGCAATGAAATGTTCAATTAAAATAGCTGAATTTTCTTTAAAATGCCTTCTGACAAACAAGTTCTGACCATTTCCAGTTCTTCTGCATAGTTAAAGCATCATGAGATCACATGCCATTTTTAGGAAGCAAGCAGATAGCTTCTTGGTAAAGGCAGATTTGTGTGAATCTCAAACTGCTCAAGTGATTTATGGAAACCAACAGATTTTCTGGGTAGATGTTGCAGCAGCAGCAGCAAAGGATGTCACTGTCTCTTCCTCTTCCTAATACTCCTCCTCTTCTGACAAAACCCATATGATTAAGAAAATAGAGGTATTTGTGCCAAAGAGGTGACCAAAGGCAGACAGTGGGTGATTTAGAACTATGAAACAATAGATGCAGCTGCCTAACCAAAGAAAAAAGTAATGAAAACAACATCAAATGAGAGGAAAATGAGGACTTTTGCCATGAAAACAGTGGTCCTGTTCAGTGCTTGAGTAGTGGCAAGAGTTTCTGAGAACACACACTTTGTAACCTCTTTGGGAAAGCACCGAGAAGATTGTGTTATAGTGCAATTCAGTAAATGCTTCTACAGGGAATTCTTTGGCATATGAATCAACCATATGCATGGACTACACTGCAGAGATAACAGGTAGACTTGTAGTTGGTGAAAGAAGAAGATGCAAAGGAAATTTTCTAAACTTTTTTTATAGGAGTGACAAATGGAAGGCTAAAGCCAAAAGGGAATATTAAATAACAGAGGCAGTTTTGAGGTTATTTTTGTTTTGGCAGGACTTGAGCAAGATGCAAGACCATCTGTGTCCAAAAAAAAACCTCATAAAGATCAGGATTGAGAGAGGGAAGACTGAGTAACTGATGGAAGAGCAGTGGTCAAGTTCAGTTTATCAAAAGAGCTGCTTGTTTTAGAAGAGATGGATGAGACCAGGAAATCAGACCAGAGCACAAGCTCCCAGGTAGCTACAAAAACATTTTCAAAGTAGCTACCTAAATATGGATTAAAGAAGCAAACATGAAGGCCTGTCTATGATAGCCTTATTGCTGAGGCCACAGACATTTTATGTGATTACATCGATGTTATGCAGTCTCAAGACAAAGAACAAATAAGATCAACCCAATGTGAGGAAAATGGTAACGGCATCTGGCACGCAGCTGCAGCAGGTCAGTAGAAAGCTCTGTGTCATGTCCAGTGAGGGGGCCATAGTCATCTGGCCCAGAGCTGCTGCCCTGGAAACAACTGTTTCAAGGCTTGATAAGACTGGGAGGTGACTCAGAATTAGGATTCTAATTTTTTCCCCACTTTTTTAAAGAAAAGAGGGAGTTGACTTGTTGGTGCAGAGGCAAATCTGCCATGTGATAAGATGACAGAGCATCTGACTGAGGGGCAGAGTGAGGCACAGAGAGAGGAGAAGGGTCAGCAGAGTTGGTGGTAAAACCATAGGTGGTGGAGGAGATGTTGCAGAGACAGAAATAATGCTGGTCGCCAGCAGAAAATGTGTGGGATTTGCGGGAGGAAAACTCTTGGTGGCAGGTAGCTGCAAGTGGTCAGAAGCCTAGGGAGGGGTTAGTGAGCAAGTGCTCAGAGAAGTGAGCACTTGGACACTGACTGGTGGGTATTTATGTTGACTGGGCATCTGAACAGTGACTTTTGGATATATAAATGTAATTTGATCCAGACTTTCTAAGAGAGAATTGAAGTTCCAGGCCACAGTGAGGAAAAATGAAATGATAAACCCATGGGATTTAAAAAAATGAGAGGAAATGCAAATTTTAGGTACCAACACAGGTGAAATTTGTCAGAAAGAAGAAAATGGAATGGAAGACAAAAAAAAGAAGAGAGGGTAGAGAGCAGAATCCAAGAAATAAAACTGGATAACATCTGCCTTCTAACTGTTGCTGCAAATTTATCTACTCCAGAATGTGTGTGAAAGTTTCACTGCCCCTTCCCTATTTTGGGGGGGATTGCCTTTTTTTTTTTAGGTTAAAGACATACAATTCATTTGTCTGCTGTAAACTTGTTCATGACAGACAAATATAATATAACAGATTATCTTCCATTAAAAAATTGCAGACTTGGGTCAGCTGCCATGTAACTCATTCAGTTTCGTTCCCTCCCAAGGGTTCCATCTATCCCCACAAAATAAATTCATGTGTACTAAGTTAGGGTTTTTTCATGACTAGGCAATATCTCTGTTCCCTGGAAACTTGCAGTTGTTATTTGGCTTTGTGAACCTCCCCTTTGAAAATGCCAAATCCTTTAAATTAATGCTTGGGAGGGTCATATTTTGCATTTCAGTTGTTGAAAAGACCTTACATTTATTCAACAATATAAAGCTCCCTGAGGATCAGCCACCACAGTTTATTATGTAAAAGTGTGCTGTGCTTTCTGTAATTTGGGGGTTGACTACTCACACAATCATAGCTACCAACATTTAAAACTTACAGTATTTTTTTTCATTCTTTTATTATTGATTTTTTCATCATAAAATACAGGTTGTTTTTTATATGGCTAGATCCTGCTCTCAGTGAAGTATTTGTCTTCCCTGGTACAGAACCAATCCCTGGTTGGTTGAAGTAATGTCTTCAAAAAGTTTTGGAGGGTTAATTTTTGATCACCAGCCAATTTTCTTTGATTCATTATCAGCTACAAGGCATTTGAATTACCATGGGCTAATTGCATTCAGCTGTCCTTTTCAGCAGGAGAAGCTTTATCATAGGAAAGCTAACATAGTTTTAATGGGATTTTAGAGAGAGCATCAGTATCTTCAGCTGTCCTTAATACCAGTTTTATTTTTAAATTTTATTTCATTAAATCAAACACAATTTTTAGAAAGAAACTGAGATTCTTGGAAATAAGCACACAACTTTCCTGAGCAGACAGCAATTCCAAGGGGGTAAATGAAAACAACTATGAGTAAAGGTAAATTGAGTTAATATGCTAAGTCTAGGGATTCTTGTTTCTTGGTCCAATAGTGCACAGCTTGCTCACTCGCCCCTGTGCTCTTCATTGAGATTACACAGAAAAATTGAATACTGTAAGAGCAAGGCCTTGTTTTTTAGTGAGACCTAGGACAGAGAAGATGCCCAGGGATGTCAGCTCCCCAGTTTTGTCTGATTTATACCTTAAGAGATACTGAAGTAACTCCTTTACTGTTGCCATTGTGTATAACCTTCAGCAACTTCTGTCTCAGCTCCTCCTGCATAAAATGCAGCAACATTAAACATAGAATTATTATGGTCATAGTGGCTCTGTGAATAATTAAGATAGATAAGTAGTCAGCCCAATGTATTTGCACAATTCTGCACCACCATTTTAACCACAGCCTCCAGGTCTGCATGTACTTACACGGTCATTGTTACCATCTGAGTTTCCCAGAGTCTGATGTACTGTAGTTTCCACGTGCTTTGTAAAACAGAGAGATGTTATTTGTTGTCCTCAAATACAGATGGGAGTCTTAACTGCACACTTGTTTCTCCCTCTCCAGTGTTTTATAAAAAGCATTTTCATTGATAAAATGTTAAGTAGGAGGAAAACTAACTTTATTTTCTGGGATTCCTATGGCTGCTTTTTTTTTTGGGGGGGTGGGTGGGGAGGGGTGTAGTTTTTCTATTTAACTCAGCCTAGACAGTAAAAGAGTCTATCAGTCTATTTCTTTATGTCTCCAGTCCACTTCACATGTTGGTGTCACAGCCTAAGACAGCTTGCACTGTTTGGGTTCATAGCATTGCACTAACATGTTTTTAAGTTTAAAAAAGAATTCAGTGTTCAGCAAAAATTTTAAATGAAAATCCTTTCTTTTCACGTTAGATTTAGTAAATCCCTTCCTTTTCACAAATGAGAAATCAGGGCCTAAACTATTCTGACAGCATTTCGAAGTTTTTCACTTTCGAAGCTTTTTGTGCTTTATAAATCTAATTAACTGTAATAAGAAAATAATAGGACATAATGTTTGTTTTACAAGGTGATTGATCTCTTGGCAGCCTGGCAGACTCTTTTATTGATTGGTTGGTGGATAATGTCAGAGTGGATATGTCCTGGAGGAGAATAGCTGACACCTAAATCCATACGTGACAGATTACCATCTGGGTTGGAAGACAGGTTTCTTCGTGAAATTGCAAAGATAACAGGTGAAAATGGAGAAAGTGACATGAGGGAAATGTGTTGAAACCTGCCTCAACCTTTCCATGCTCTAAGAGCATTTACACAAAGCTCTCTATTTTGTGGGCAGCCTGTTTTCAGGATGAGGGAGATTAAATTTTAATTACACTCATTCCTGTCTGCCCAGTTGAGTTTTAATTCTGTTAATTAGGAAAATGCCTTGCCCCACAACCTAGCCATAAAGCTAATTAAACAGAGAACCTTCATTTGCTACTTAGTGGAACTTCAGTTCAGTAATGATTATCATACATTACAGTTAATTAGCACTGTGGGAGGGAAAATGAGGATGTCACTGAAATGCAAAACTCAAATTAGAGGTGCTGTAATATATGCCTTACTTCATTTTGTAGCTATCTGATGCAGGGAAGTCACACACTACCCTACCTGCCTCAGCTTCACATTTGTTAAAGGAGAATTAATTAAACTTATCTTTCCTGCAGAAGTGTTGTGTAGGTTTAATGTAATCAAGCTGATAAGATGCTGGCCTTTGAAATCTTCAAGTAGAAGACACCGCATAAATAGAATTATTCCTCCCTGAAACATGCAAAGCATGTTAGAGGCAATGAACTGTGCAGTCACAGGTAGGGTGGTGGAACAGCACGTGTGCTTCATAAAGTAAAGGCAGCCGTACAGTTCTGCACATATTCACAAAATCTTCCAGGGCAAAACACTACCAGCATGGAACATGCTGCTGCATCAAACCATTCAGAAGCCCAGACCACAAGTTAAAAACAACTGTAATTTGACTAAAAAATTTTGACAGTAAGGGACTTTGATTCATAATGCTTTGTTCAATTATAATAATCCATTTTAACATATTGGTCCTGAAAATATCAAGTGATGATTACCAATACCCCATTAGACAGATGAAGTAAAGCAGAGGAGTGTTACAACTTGCCCAAACTGCTAGATAAACCCATTGTAAAACTGGAGCTAGGGCTTCTAACTCCCTGTAAACTACCAGACAACAGCTGGCTCGATGTTTTCTGGAGGGAACAGCAGAACCTAAGTTCTACTTTGATTTAGATTTTCTCACAGTGGCACTGAATCCAGTGAGTCTGAGGGTATGAAATTATCTTTATACCTTAAAATACCCTAGGCATGCATTATTTAAGACACTGGAAAATGTTATTTAGAGAATTGCAAGTGTAGCCTGATAGGTTATGCTTACATTAATCCTGAGTTACTCAATATATTTCAAGTTTTATTGCAAAGTGACAGGCAAATATTAAAATAAGTGGTGGCTTTGGTAATATTTGTAATGTAGAGCAACATGTAGAACAACATGTATTTTGTGCAAGCCTGTGCTGATTGACACACTGTCTAAGCAAGGCAGTCTGTTGGGTTGTGCACTGGGCTTGGATTCAAGTGTGGATGAGTTAGTTTGTCTGTGCTTCTGTTTCCCCACCTCTGTCATGGGGTTAAAAAGTTTTGTGGCTGCTTTATAAAGTACTTTGTGGTCTGCATGCATCAAGAAACTAATACCTGTGTCAACAATGCAACACTAGTTACAAGGTTTAGGGGACAGTGGTGATTTGTAGAAGTATGAGAAAAGAGAAGGAAAGAAAAGTAAAGGAAAACTATGAAGGCAGCGAAGAAGAACTAGCAGACTAGCCCACTTTGCAGAAAATATGTCTATATTGATGTCCACTGTATGCTGGTAATAGCATTATTAATCCTAACATGCTGTCATTAATGAAAACAAGAAGGGTATGAAGTTTCCGTAATCATTTTAGGTTGATCTGGGAGTATATTATTTTCCTGAAGCTAGGTAGCATTTTAAAACTGCAAAGGATTAGACAGACACAATCAGTTCAAATATTTGTCCAGCCATTGAAAGGAGAAGCCTCACTTCCGCCTGTGATGAGGCTTTGGAAATCTCCATATCCATCATTGTTCAACAGCTAAGTGAAGATTGCACATTGATTACCCTTTCAGTTGCCTTTAAGCAGCTTATGTGAAATGTTAAACTCTAAGTTGCCTAAAAATCCCTACTTACTAATTTGTTCTCTGACTTGCATGCAGCAAGGCAAATCTTTCTGAGTTTATATGCACACACGCGCACACGCGTGTACACACACCCCCTGATCGGAAGCAGGTCCTTCCAAACATGAATTACACTGAGCAGAGCTTAAAAAGGTACAAGTGGAACAGGAGCAGTCATTCCCATTAATTTTCATAACGACATGAAAAGAAAAATAACGAACTGCTTGTTTCGTCTAGTCAAATTGTGGCTATGCAACTTACCACAAAGCATCTGAATCTCTGATCCTTTATTTAAAGCTGAAAAGTTTTCTTTAAAGCTGATTCCACTGCCTCCCTCGTATTTTGAGAGCCTCAGAAAACTTAGGATAATCACTTATTTAAGAAATATTTTATTTTATGTATTCCTCCTTCATTCTTTTAAAATTATTACCCCTTCAATTCTTCTGAAATTAGCTTTTGAGTGTCCAAAAGAATATGGCGAGCTTTGCGAAATAACTACAAAGAAAGGGCATTTTAAAAGAGTACTTGGATCTGTGTACCAAAACTGTGACTTATTAGCAAATGCCACAAGGCTCTAGGGTCACATAAGCAGATCCAGAGAGTAGTCATGCTTGACTTCACCACAGTGTCTGTCTTGATGCCAGGCCTTTGCTTATGGGATTTGCTGCAAGCCTGGGCTTACATATAACAATGCACATAGAGATGACAGCGAGTCACAGAAGCTGGAGTGGAACTTCTCCACTATTTGTGAATAGCAGGATGACCCAGGGTTTCTTTCTGGGTTCAGACAGGTCCACAGCTTTTGTGATGGTGTTGCTGAGTTCCATCTCCAGACTAATATTTACGATTGGTTTTTTTCCCCAAATATTACAACTTTAAAGAAGGTTGCACCTTTGTGCAAATCATATGTTTGCTTTTGTCTGTTTTTAATTGCATGGGGGAAGGGGAATGAACCATTTTCAGGGCTAATGGGAGGCTTGAGTGCTTAGTTGCCTGTTATGCCATACCTTCACCTGACATTTTTGACTAGTAAATTTTAACGCTTCTGTGGTTTTTCATTGGTCTGTATTTTCCATTTCCGCATGCATCCCGTTTGTGCTGGGCACATCAGTTGGTATTTGTAGCAGATCAGCAGCTTGTACAAGCAAGGTATCATTTAACGGTATTGACTTACTGCATTAAGAGAAATCCTTTGGGATTTCATTGCTAATGAAAGCCCATCAGACCTCCTAGTCTGAAATGACCAGCACATTGTCTGAACACTGATCATCAGGGCATTTTACATACAACCCCCCCATGGAGAAATATAGTTCTTTATGTATTTTTGCATTCCTGGGGATACAGGGAAACAGAGCACTGTGGAAAATTTGAGCCATTCTTCTGCAACCTGCGTCATCAGTTGAAAAGGAGCCACTTGAAAACTATGTTTGAAGACATCAGGTTTATGACTCCTCTACAGACAGTCCCAATAATAGTATGGGGTGATTTGACTAAGTAATTTCAAAGCTGGTAGAGATACCATGATGTGTTTCCACTGTGTTTTCTTTCTCTACATGATAGGCAGACATGCATACTCTCTGTGAAGTTCACAACAGGCACTTGACAAAGTTGGGTACCAGTCAGTTTAAAGATAAATGGGGCCTCACCTTCTCACACAGTGGAATCATTTATTTTCACATGGCTCATAACATGAATTATTTATAGCTATGGAAAGAAAAATAGCGGGGATATAGACGATGCAATTTCTATGAACCAGTTAGACATGATACGGTTCGATACTGCTCTCTTTCAAGTGAAATGCAGCAATGCACTGCTCTCCATAGAGTGAAATAATTTTACATGCCTTGTCAGTCTCGCTATGGCCGTGGAAAGAAATACAGTGAAAGCAGAGACATTGGCGCTGTTTGTGTTATTTAGAATGTTTTTGCAGCTAACAGTTTTGACCTCTATTCTGTTTTGATGGTCCTGGTTTCAAAAGGCCACGTCATGTTTTCCAGCTAGAAGAAATGAATAAATACTTTCTTTTCCTGTGGACTCTCCCAGGTTTTACCCAGATCCTGGTTCAGGATTATTCCAAAGAATTGCTGGTGTAAAACTGATATGCTGCATTGTCAGTGGAATTACGATGATTAACAGCTTCAAATCTACCCTCTGAGGCCAGGAGGGTTTCATTTTTGTCCCTTATGGTTTTCAGAGACCCTGAAAAGAAAGTTAGTGAGACTGGAATTTGGAATTTAACATGTGAAATCCAGGGGCCATCATTTAAAACATCAATCCTTACTTCAGAATGGTGTTTGACAGGCTGCAAGTAATTTCTGCTTCAAGCAGTCTCAGGCAGCAGAGTAGCCCAAAGGTCATGTTGTTCTTATCATGGGTAAAAGAGATCTTCATGATGGATGACTACTCTGTGTGTTTGTGATGCATAATATATTAGTAATTTTAATTCACAATTGCATTTGCCCAACAGTTTTGTCAGGGCAAGCTAAACTATAGTTAGGTACACCTGTGCTGTGCAAAAGGATGGGACTGTTGTGGTAATCTATCATAAGACCTGCAACACAATCCCAGTTGCACATACTGGAGCTGGGAGGAATCACTTCTACAAATGGAAATGCCAGCCTGCAGGAATTGGGCCAACAAGTCTTGTGTTTTCACTGCTGATTTTGACCTGTGCTGGTGATCACAGCTGAAACCAAATGGGT
Organism: Phoebastria nigripes; assembly: GCA_035582835.1. NCBI lineage: Eukaryota > Metazoa > Chordata > Aves > Procellariiformes > Diomedeidae > Phoebastria > Phoebastria nigripes. The sequence continues at coordinate 327,119 of JAYKAV010002898.1, read as the reverse complement.
TGCTGCCTCCAGTCTCATGATATTGTGTAGAGCGACCTTTAGTGTGTTCTCTACCAGATTTATCAGGTTGGGAGCCTAAGGTTATCTGTTCTTGGCTAGCCTAATCACCAAAACTGGAGGACCACAGACAACAATCACGACTCCTGGTTTCAGATCACTTTGAAAACTTTGTTGCCTGAGACATAAAGACTTGAGCTGGCTTTGTGCAAAGCACTCAGGGCATAATACCACCACAGCTGCTACCTACCTTTTTACCCTCATGCTTTTAATAGGACTGAACGCAAAAGCCACTCCTCTGCAGAACCAGACRCAAAAGTAATAAGCAGTAGTATTAGTTCAGAGGGTCTCAGAGCAAATTTACTTTCTCTTTGCCACAAATGCAACTCATAAGCAAACCTTTATAACAGTATACATTGTTCTTGCTTATTTGAGTAGTACATCCTCCTGAGCATATTTCTGTCAATGTCAGTGTAGCAAAGTGCCATTTAGAAAAGAGGGCTGAATTTGCCTCTCAGCTATTAGAATTTCTAGATTTACCTCCTCACGCCTCTTGCTGCTCTTTATATTTTACATGCAGAAATGTGGTAAGAGACATACTGCTCTCCCATGTCGGTAATCATATGTTTTCAAAAATTAATGAATGACATCCACTAAAAGTCATCCTAAATTCAGATCATTTTTAAATGCACCCTTCATTCACCAGCATCATGCTGTCTTTGATAAATTTCCATCTCCACATATTACCTCTTTTGGCACCTAGATTTGCATTTTGCAAGATTTGCTTTTTAAATGGCCAGCTGTTACCTCAAAGTTTCAAAGCTGTTATAGCAAGAGGCTTTTCAATAGGAAACATCACTCTCCACTCAGTTTTCTGACAGATCTTGTTTTCACTTCCAGAAGTGGGCAGCCAAGGCTCTATGACATATTACTTCTTCACTGTATGCATCCCTAAAAAGCTATTTTTTGGCACTGTTCTTCTCCTGAAAAAAAAAAAGTACTTTTTTTATTTTTGAAATAAACATGGATCCATGGTTTTATAAGTGGGGGAGGATGGAAAGATGCCCTGTATTTCAAATGAGGTTCTGTGAACTATTATATACTTACTGCACAAGCTTTTATGGGATGGAAAAGGGACTGGTCGTTCCAGTTCTTCAACACCTTTGGGAGAAGTTATAAGGTGGAGGAAGTAGAATCACCAGTCTGAAATTCAGAACAGAGGTCTTATCAAGTTCATCAATGCACTTCGTAATCATTATTTAAAGTAAGAGCCATTGATCCCATCCTTCATACATATATATGGCTTTCAAATAAAGGCAATAGGTGCTCTGCCTTCAGAACAACTGAAGAAGCAACATTTCACATGCACTCGCAGTTGCTCTTCTATTATACCAAATCAAAAAAGTTAAGACACATGAAAATGGGTATTCAGTGACACTGTGTTCATAATGGACAAACTAGCATATAATGCTAATTCTGAACAAATGTATCCCTACATTTGTTTATGTAGGGGTAATGGAAGTATTTTTTCAGAATTCAAATATGTTTTATTTCGCGTTTGTTGTTATTTCAATTTTTCATGTGTTTTTGGGTTTTGATAGTTCCTATGTAAGGTAAGGGATTCACGTCTTACACAGGCTGAAGTCTTCTGTCAGGCAGACCACTACATCTACAAAGAAGCTTCCTTGAATGTTCTTTAACATCAGAATGCCTCAGCTTGAGTCATCTGGTGGTTCCAGTTCTGAGAGAAATATCTCTGTCTCCAGAACAACTCAGCCCATAGATCTTTTGTAAGCCTTGCGAGAAAGGTTTGGGAAGGGATACATTTGACCAGCCTGATTCCTAACAGGGACCACAGCTTCCTTGGCAAGCTGAGTAAACTCCTATACTCCTGCCCTGAACTACTGAATTGCTGTTGTGAACTAAATTTTTGTCCGTTCATTCTTTGCAGACATTGATGAGTGCTTGGTAAACAATGGTGGCTGTGACCATTTCTGCCGAAACACGGTTGGCAGCTTTGAGTGCAGCTGCCAGAAAGGCTATAAACTGCTTACAGATGAACGGACCTGCCAAGGTAATACTTCGTTTATTTTACTCTTTGTATAACAAGGATGTTATTTTCAGTAGATTTTTTTTTTTTTTTTGTAATTAAGTCATTTGTACTACAGGTTTTAATCCTACTGTCATAGGAAGTAAAGTTAGAAAAGACCTATCAGATTTCCATTTTCTGAGGTGGGGTTAGAAGATTTTTGGAAATGTCTTGTTTCAATGTTTTTAGTAGTAGGAATGCCAGTGTCCTGCTGCAGTGGGAAGATCTATGTGGTGTAGTGGAATAGGCTCAGGCAAAGAGCCTTATGTTCAAATCCTCTAATTTGCTATGATTTTAATGGGACAGAGGCTTATCTTATTTACACCAGAGTCATTTAGAGTAACTTTTTGGAACAGAGCATTTACAACATTTAAACTGAAAAAAGAGTCTAATTTGTGAGCTCACCTTTACCTGACAGAATCTGTTTGTGGAGGGATAATGGAGGTGTTTTGTGAGAATTCAAATGAACTGTGTTTTATATCGTTTGCTGTGCGTGTCATGATTTGTTATCTAAGTCATCTGATGTTATATATTCTATGACTAATTAAGTGCATAACTATTTCCAACTTAAGTACTAACCATGTACCTTTGGAGAAATGACACTTTAAACATTTGAGCTCTGTAATTTTACTCTTTAAAAGCCTCCTAGAAAAGGCATGCATCAGTAGAGAGAGAAGGGGAAGGAGGACRTATTCAATTAAAATTTTGTGAGGAATTGCCTTTTTATTAATACATAATTATTTGCATAGGTTTTGAACACGTAAAAGTTATGAAGTCCAAAACAGCATTAGTATTTTAGAGCTTCTTTGTTCATCAACAAAAGAGAAACCAAGGTCTGAAGATACGTGTGTCATTCAAAAAATTTTCCATTGCCTCTCATTGGTACTTCCATCATCTGAGAAGCCTACTCCACCCTGACTGTGTGATTAGACACAAAGGAGTCAGTGCAAGGTTGGTTTCAAACTGGGACAGGATGGGAAGAGCTGAGAGTGGCACAGTTAGTGCCACATGACTAGGCAGAAATAACATTGTAGGATCATGTCAGACAAGGGTAAGTTGTCAGGTTTTGATATAGCTGCTAAAAATAGGGACAAAATGTTAAAAAGAAATGTTCCCTTCATGATGTATTTAGAGATAGTTAGGAATACTTTCTGGTTCATGAATTTCATGTGTTGTGACATGCTCTCACTGTGGTATCAGTCAGCGGTTTCACCACTGAAGTAATTGTAATTACACAAGTGAAAAACTCAAGAGAAAGTCAAGCCCTGCATTCTTGTTAGGCAAGAGCTGGTGCAAAATTTATTTGTTCATTATGCAAAGTCTTAGTAATAGGCTTTGAAAGCTACCTATAAATAATCAGATCTCTATTGTGATAATGGGAAGCTAGAAGCAGCTCTGTAAATGTTGTTCAGCTGAGTTTTGTTTCTTCGTGTGCCTGGGCTACTGAATGAGTGAGTCGCCGGTGACAGTACATACCATGCAAGGATTGAAGCAGTAGCTGATCTTCTCCTCTCCCTCATGTGATCAGACATGGAAATAGAAACATGATCTGGCCATCCTACTTTTTCCATTGTCAGTGAGCAAGGGCAGGCACTCTGTCTGCCTCTACATGGTACTTTGACTGATTCGTCAACTGTAGCTTATCTGTTGCTGTAACAGATAGATTAGTGCAAGCCCAGAGAATTTTTGGGCTGGAGAAGTTCCTCCGGTCCCAGAAACGCTGGTTCTTTATACTGTGAAATGGGGAGGACGAGTTATTTCCTGCTTGAAGTCTGAGGTACCTGGGCCTCAGAGACTGGTTACAGTAAACATGGYATGATGCCTGCTTTGTGGCGGGAGCACTGTGATCATTTAGTTCCTGTCTGGTGCTTAAGGTGATAATTGGTGACTCATGCAGTCAGTAGGCCTGCTACTAAAGAAAGAAGGAAAGTGAATATAGAGCAAGAAATCATTGATGTATGAATCACCTGTACTCTGTTTCTTCCTCTGCAAAGAGAATATAGTTAGTGGAAGTGGTTATAGTTATTAATGTCGGGTCTGACAGAAAAATGTGGTTTGGGGTTGGTGACTCTGCTGGAATATAAATAATCCACAGGTTTTTTTGGTAACAGCCAGTCAACACTGATCATAGAACATTACTGAGAGATTCAGGGAAATTTATTTTGGGTGTATTAGCCTTTCGAATGCGTGAAATAGAAAAGTCTAATTTGTATTTATAAAAGATGCTGTTGTTCATGTTTGTTACATCTGTTGTTTTGATTCATAATAGAGTTTCTATGACTTATGATCTTGCTGTCAACATTGCCTTTCTCCTCTGTTTTTCATTTTTAAAATAAAGATTTCTTTCAGTTACGAATCAACGTGTTTATCAAATACTCATTTACGACCTTAGAAGTCTACATTGTTTGGGGCTGAGTCCTATTTAGTTCAGGTGGCCTCCCTAGTGTATAGGGAGTTCATCTCCAAGTGAGTTCATCACTAACATCAAGGAACAGATTCTGCTAACCTTAAGCAAAATGGCCATGGAAACAGCTGGTAAGCTTGCCCTTTTACGACCTGCAGAATCCCTGGATAAGTCTGTGACTGTATCTGATTCAGAGGAATGAAACAGTGAAGAAGAACAAAGCCACAGAGATACAGTTCATGTAGCAACTTTTTTCAAACTGTTGAAAAATACAAGTAAGCTGTTGCTGCATAACTTTCTTYGTATGATCATTAACTTCAGCACAAGGCAATTTTACGTATTTCAGTAAAAAAGTTCCTTCATATTCCGTGCGAAATTCTGAGGTTGTCTCACCTCACCTCATTTCCTTGATATTCTTTCATTGTAGACCTCAGAGGCGACTTTAAGATTGCAGGTAAATTGTATCAGTGTCTCAGACTTTGTTCTGGTTGTTTGCAGAGCTCCCACCCCATCGTACCAAGTGCCTTACACACATTCATTCTCTCTGTGAAGCTTTTCAGGCAGGAAGGGTGAAGCCAAATATAGCAGCTTGCCTAAGATCACACATATGAATGCCTGGACAGCCTGGAGAATAAACCTCCAGTTTTTGTGAATCTGCCCTCTGTGAATCTGCCCATTACAAGAAATCTTTTTTCTCCTGTGTTTGCGCTTATACCATGATATGAAAATTCATCAGTTTTCAGGAACTCTGAAGCTTGCTGCTCGCTTGGTGCCACTAGCTAGCCACCCTGCATGTAGAGTGCTTGTGTAAGCAGCCCTTGCGTTTGTAAAGGGCATTAGGATGTTCTGCATTTGTCTGTTTACAGCTAAACCATTTTTAGCCCTGGCTGCAAAGAAAACCATTGTCAATCACAGATCACTTCTGCTAGGGAGTGGTTCTCACGCTGTGGCTCCTTGTTAGACAAGGAGAATGTGGGGGTTTCCCTTCCTTTCCCCTCCCCTGCATTCCAGCCATTTAAAAGGAAACTTATTTGTAACCCAGAAGGTGAAGAATCCACATTGCCCTGCCAGTGATATTGTGGAGACTGACACTGCTTTCCCAGAGTCTCTCTTTTCACGCAAACTTAAAAATAGATTTTTTTCTCCTTTGACAGTGAAATCACTGTATGACAATACCAAACTCATCTATTGTGTATTATTTTAACAGATCCCTTAAGTCTAAGGTATTGTAAATTCTTTGATACAGGAAGAAACGGTTGGATCTGTTTGTATAAACCTAGCAAAAGAGGCCTGCATCTCCTTTGAGCATATAATACAAATAACATACATAGCTATATTTATAGCAAGTAGAGCTTGTGTTTGTAACCTTTGTAGTAATTAGCAGCAGGACAACAACTCAGATTAGTTTTAGAACCACATCAGCAACAAAACAGCAAGCAAAACTGTTTAAAGCTGCAATGAATGTGTGTAAGCGGAGACATAATTACCTTAATCCTCAGCCAATGAGTTTTAAAGCCAGTTAACTTAATTGCTTATTCAGTTTCTGTTTGTTGTGCAGTGATCTCGAAAAAAATTCAACAATAAGCACTCTCTCTGCTCCACTCAAGTTCAAGCTTCATTAAGCACCCAGAAAAATGTGTGAAATTCTATCATAAATAATTTTCCCTTCCTGCTGTAGGCATTGCCTTTTGCAAAGCAAGACAAGGAGAGACAGCACACACATTTGTCGTAACTCTCTCCAGGGAGTGGTAGAGTTGGAAAGATGAGTTACATTCAGAAAAAAAATGCTTTTAGTGGGAACATCCAGTGATCAACGTATAATATTTCGGCCTGCTAAATCTACACTCTTGCCCTCTGCCCCTCTCCACCTCTGTCCAAAATAGAGCCAAATCCTCCGACACTGAGGACTTTAAACTTTTGCAGGGGGCAGTTCAAGGCATTTGCATCATTCTAGTCCACTTACAGCCTCCAAAGCAGGCTTAAGTGGGGCTTGATGATTGCTAGATCTCACAGACATGATGTTCAGCCGTAATGAAGTCCGCCCAGGTAGCCTTTTCACCAACCATTTGAATTGATACAGCCACTGTAAAAGGAGATGATTGTCCGCCAGGCGAAAGTACCTCTGGGGCATGTGGAATACCTGCATGGGCCATCCGGCATTTTCGGGGCTTCCTTAAGGCCATGTGTTCACACACAGTACATGACAGCATTTTTTATTGGCTTTGATGTATTGCCTGTTTGACTATTGGTTATTCTTTACTACCTTCCTACCAGATTTTAAACAAATGCGACTGACTCTTTTGTAACTAGGCAGTGGAATACAGGGCCTTATAGTCTGCTGTTGGTAGTGCTGGTGTCTGTCCAAAGGCAATTCAGTGATGCAGGTTTATACAACAGGAAATCCCAAACAGAATTTGTCCCCCTAGCTTCATGATATATTGCATTTTCCCTCTAGTGATTTTCTGTGGGCACATTTTGCTAGAGGTTTGGGGTTTTTTAACACTCCAAAGCTATCCAACAGAAGTCCAAGTATAGCTGATTTGAGGTGGTTTTTTCCTCTCATTACAAGAGAAGGACATGAGCATATCCGCTATCCTATTTGCGTATTTGGACTTTTCTTTCTCTCTTTTAAAACAAATATGTTTCTTATATGCCCCATGTATGCCCCCTTCCTCTTTCCTCAGCTTCACTTCCAGATAAGTGTTCCTCAAAAACTTGATGCTCGTGGAGTGGAGCAACTGGAAGTAATGGCTAGAGCCAAGGATACTGTGAGCAGATATTGAGGCAGTTTTCTTAGTAACTCTGCTGGCATATTGCAATGCTGACCTGCAAAACWCCTCAAACCTTGTCCAGCTCTGTTTTTTTGTTTCTCAGGTTGTCTCTGAGCAGACTTGATGAGTGTAGCAAGTTTTGTGATAGCTTTCTGATGTGTTACAGGATAGACCTCCCAACTCCTGTCRTCCACAACTGGTTTTTACTTATGATCTGAAATAAGATTTGAACCCAGCCTCAGGCCTTCTGTGTTAACCCACTGCACCACAGAACCATAATCCATGCAATCCTAAAATAATACYGTTAAATGAGAGACTGACCTTTCTTTACTGCCAAATAGGTCTTCATTCCAGAGAATTTGATGTGATTAGACCTAGCTGACACTATGATCGATCTGTTGGTAGAGGGATGCTTTACACAGGGCTTCCAATGAATAATTGTTAAGAGAAGCCTTCTTTCATTCCAGAATGAGAGAAAGAAAAATAGCACCTTGAAAAATACAGTAACTGTCTATGATCCAAGGATCCTACAGGCCTTGTCTTGAAACATGGCCATATTAACTGGATATGTAATCCCCTCTCATAACATCCAGCTTTTCACTTATTTGTACAAAATATGCACTATTAGCCTTCCAAGGGCAAGATTTGAATCTCCCAGCATGGTATCTCCATTTTGAAAATGGGTATGAAATGAGGGATTAATCATACAGGGAAGGACAGATAGAAAGTGTTTGTGGGAATTATTTTTGGCCTAAAGAAGCCCACAAAGATTAGCTACAAAGATCGCACTATACTCTTCTGTATGGAACCATTGATGATAAATATGGCTGTACAGGACCAGTTTAATCCCAAATAAATCAGTGCATCCACACAGGCAGCACTGAATCACCAAACATCTTTGACATAGAGTGACCAAATTAAGAAATAAAAAAGGGGCCAAAGAGGTTTGCACCCCTGGGTTACATGACAGTGACCTGCCACCCACATTTGATCATGTAACCCAGTAAAGTAACTGGCCTTGTCCCAATCACATAACCTGATGAAGGTCTCAGGATGAGGATACACCCCTTGCATTGATTTATATAGGACACAGTCACCCATCTTAGATTACTTAACTAAATGCATGGGTAGAGGTCAGGGCTGGAGCATCTGTCCCTCTCCATCTCTCATTGCATCATCCCATGTCCTATGTCCCAGTTTTAAAATCCTGAGGAAGTTCCTTGTAATAGCAGGACAGGGGAATTTTATGTCATGATTGTCCCAGCCAAGCCAAGCTATCTTTTTACCTTACTGCTACCCCCCCAACTCTTCTTGCTCTGAGTTATAGCTGAGTATACTCTAGTGCAGTCCCAGAGGCAGTGAGCTGTGAGAAATGTTAAATTGGTACAGCTGCACCATACAGCAGTAAAGAGACTGATTAAACCCTTCAGCTAATCTGTATCAGTGCTAGAACTAATGTTTCATGTAAGTTAGTTTAAAAGACAACGGGTGAGGCCCAGACCCCTCAGATTCAACGCATCAACATTATGGTTTGGCCAACTTTCCAGTGAAAAATATTGGAAGGTTTTGTTGTTGGTCCACCCCCTCTCTTTCCTTTTCTCCCTCATTAAATAAATAAAAGAAGCAAATGTTCAATAAAAGTGACAGTATTTAGCCTTCCCCTTCTTTCTGGAGTGGCAATAACACCGAGCTTCACAGCCAGGTGAGACGGTATAAAGAGGACACCAGCAGAAATTTTACTGCTTGGTGTGGGGTTTTTTCTTAATATTTAAAATACATTTTTACCTGAACCCGCACAAACCTCTCACTGAGGTTGTTACCCTCATGGTCAGGACTGAACTGTAGCGGGTGGAGAGCGTTAGCAAGCCATGAGGGTGCTGCTGCCTGTGTCCTTGTGAGGGAGGTAGCAGCGGGGATCCCAGAGGGCGTTTGCTGTCTGGGGTGAGGAGCAAGCAGGCTTACAAGTCCCCTCGCTGACTTTTGCCTGAGTTTGCATGTGCATTTGCTGTAAGTTTGAGGTCTTCAGCAGTCAGAGAAAATATCCAGGGCTTCATTTTGCTCTCACTTGTATCAGGGAGAAGGCTACTGTACTCAGCAGAGTCACAGTGCTATCACACTAAGGGAACCTTATTATCTTACGCCACTTGAACAGGGTGAGTCAGTGCCAGTGCGGGGGTSATTAATGAGAGAGAGAGGGATGAAGGGACTCGAGCCATTCCCCTTATCAACTCATTTGTGTGATACGCATGAAGGAGAGTGATTTTGCCTTGATGCACTCAGACACTCGTCCACATCAGATAGGCATGCTGTAAGATATAAAATACATTGACTTGATACAGGCTGATTTTCAGCCAGTCCAGCTGAGTCTGGCCCAGTATGTTCAATTGTGTGGACACTTGGTATATAAACAACAGTGCTGGTTCAGCTGCCAGCGTAGCTCGAGAACCAGTGAGAATCGGTGGTGCACTGGAGGAGATATCAGGAGCTGCTTGTGGAAATCAGACTAGCTCACAGGAAGAAAATTCAAGATGATTTCCCTGTCACTGATGATGTTCATTCCCTATGCAGATTTTCTCTAAGGCATTCTGTGTCATTGAGCCTTACAAAAATATCTTGCTTATGACAAGTACCATATTGCTTCTAGCATCAGATTAAAAAAATACTCTGCTGGGAAGCAACATGTTACACTGTCAATAAAAGGAATACTTCTCAAACCCTTTCTGTTACACATGGTGCTTACTCTTAGTGTCAGTGAGATTGTGAATAGTGGTACAGTCTGCCTCTGTGAGAAAAAAAGGGTTGCAAGATCATACCCAGAAACAATAAATGCCCCAGGCATGAAGTAAAACCAGCCCTAGCCAGTACAAGTTTGTTTGCCAAGTGATAGTATCTCCCATGTTGGTTGTAGCAATTAAGTCTGCTGAAACATGAAAACAAATACATCCACCCCACCTCCAGTTCTCCTCTCTGCAGCACAGTGTTATCATAAGTTAAAGAAGAATTTTCTTTGGTTGCTGCTCCTTGGAAGGAATACTAAACCTCACAATCTAGGCTTTAAATCAATTTCTAATGGGATGAGACCTAACGTGGGGAGGGCAGATGGGACGGATTATTCCACCTCTATTTTCCCATGAAGCTTCTAACATGGGCTACTGTTGGAAGTAAGATACTAGATTAGTTTGACCTCAGGTCTCATTCAGTATGGTAGCTCTTATATTCCTGTGTTAAACCCTATAAAGTATACTGCTATCAAATTGCTTTTTACAGCTCTGTCTGGCCCCCTCGCCTTGATGATGTGTGTGGGAAGCCAAGCAAAACGTTCCATTAGTGTTTAGAAAGAGAATTTGAGATATATTTTTCAGTTGATCCTGTAGGATTTATGATGTGTATAGTGCAGAAATGATTTTACTGGACTAGAATGATGTTATGTGTTAATGAATTACCAGGATATGAGTCAGCCTTGGAATAGTTTGAGCAGGAAGGTAGCATTCTTCCACAAACAATAATCTGTTGATAAATAGTGCTGAAAGTTGTAATTCAATAGGAATTGTTTTTAAAGAGAACCAGAGAAAGACTATATGTATATATATTCTCCACTATTGCAGTGGTGCACATTGAGACAATGCCGTATTATTGCGCTCAATCATTTAATCACCTTGATTAAGGTCAGATATCCTTTACACTAAGTGCTATACAGAATTACGATAAAATGACAACCCGATCCCAAATGTTCAGAAGAGTTTCATTTTCCTGTGCTTGCATCTATCCTTCTGGGCCTTTTAAATGTGCCCCGTTTTGTTTATTTTGTTCTAGTGAGAATAAAAGCCTAACCTACTGAAGCAAAGGGGTGTGATTTTCTTCCAGTAGCCATGTTATGAACTGCTACTACTTGTTTTGGTAACTTGGAGATGAGGCCTTAGTTAGGACAGGTGAAATGAAAACAAAAATCTAAGCTCAAATACTAAGAGGCAGTGGAATGGAGGAGTATTTTCTGGGGTTTTGCTGGGTGGAGTTTTTCTGACACATATTTGCAAAACATTTCTGTTAGTGTTTTCGGAGGGATACCTGCCGTTTCTCGACTCCACAGAGGCCAGCCTTTCTGGGCAGTTTTTAAACAAGCCTTTGAAGCAGAGGCAGAGAACAGCAATTCTTGTGTATATTCAGTGGCCATTGACTTCAGCAAGAGCTTGAAGTAAGCTGGGAATGCACAGTCAGGTCCACAGGAGGTGAAGAGCTGCATTTGAGTTTTCAGTGGAAAACTGAAACTGTGTTGTTGTACTTGCTCTTTCAGCACCATCAAATAACACTAGGTACATTTTCACCCAGACTAGTCCCTTGTTCCTTCAAGAAGTCTCACTAGCAGCTCCTACTAAAGGGTGATGGAGACAAACACCCTTAGCAAAGAGAACAGTTTCCTCTTTTCAGAAATACGTCTAAAAATCAAATGTATTGCAGGATAGAGGGAATATTCCTTGCTTGATATAGAAAGGGTAAAGCCTTTTTTATGTTGTCTCATCAGGCTGTTAAGCTGCTCTTACAGCGTTGCTGTGTAAATAGTGGCTTGAGCAGAGTGCAGACTACTAAACATGTTTATGTTTGTAGGAAACAAATAAACCTGCCTGAAGTTTCTTTTAATGCACTTCTGCTCTTGATATATGGCTTCTCCTACCCCAAGCACTTGAAGTAGTAGCACAGTTTATTGCCATAATAGCAGTAGATAACTCAACTTGCTTTTGCCCTGGAAAATGATTGATTTTGGAAAAGGATACATGTTTGCTTATAAAATCTGGCCAATGTTTTGATGAAAGTACTTTGTTTTCTTAAAAAATGTTGGGAAAGTATTCACTTTAATTGCGTTTTAGATTGTCCTAACAAAACAATGGTAAGAGGATAAACGTAATAGGAGCCAAAGCCAATTGCCTCCTACTGGGTTCCTCAGATTAATAGAGGAGCCTGAGCACAACAATGCCCTCATGTAATGGAGAGGGGTGGGAGGGGTGAGAAAGAGCTGGGACAGGTAAGCATAGACCCAAGAGCAAGGGTAATGTCTGGAAAGTCTACAGACAGTCTAAGCATTGACACAGCTTCAGTCTCCAGTTTCAAGATCTTCATCACACAGAAGCTTAGCCTTTTGCCTTTCTTGTCTCTATATCTCTTTCTCTTTCACCTTGTATCCCAGCAGATTCAGCTGTCAAAGCCCGGAGGCCCTTGTGTTGCCACTAAGTGATTGTGTCCAATTGTCACATGTAGAAATACCCATACAAGCAAGTTGGCTCAGGAGGATCTTTGTTTTCATACCATAAATAATTCTGTTTCAAAATCTTGTGTGAAACACAATCTGTACATAATGTGGGAAGCAAATAAAAGGAATGTCAGAGATGCGTCGGGATGGTGGTCCCCCACATCTGCAGAGCAATGCATTTGTTAGCACATGCGTGCTTCTTTCATGTAACAATGAAGATGTGATTGCACAGACTGATCACCGAAGTGCTCATACAGGGCACTGAGAAGAGCTGTCATCCGAGAGCTATACATCCTGACACCCACAGTGCTACAACTTTGTTGGTGCTAGCATACATAACAGATTTGACTTATCACAAATACCATCAACTGTAGTTGCACTTTCATTCTCCAGGCTAAGCATTCGGAGGTACAGTTTTAAGTCAGGCTCATTTATCACAGCATGTTGACCTTTCTCTGATTTGCCATCGCTGAAAGGTTGCAAATCTACTTAGACTTTCTTTGGCACATGGCCTTTCACCAAGCAGTTCCAGCCCTTCCTGATCCAATAGTGGGTAGATTTTGTGGCTCTTAGGAAAAAACCGTGATCTGACAAAGTGCTTAGCTCAACTCATTTTCTATTGATTTTAAAAGTAATAGGTTCTAAAAATGAACAATACTGTTAAATGCACTTATGCATTTTTTATACTATTAGCTTTGGTTGTATTTAGAAGATAGTGGTGCTTTACTCAGGTTCAGATCCCTATAGTGCATTTTTAAATCTTTTAAAAATCTTTTAAAAATCCTTTAGAAGTCCTTTTAAAAATTGTTATTCACAAGGATAACAGTAAGGAGAAAAAGTAATATGAGAGCAACTGCCATGAGCTTACGGTGAGGCTAAGTGTGATGAGCTTGATAGCGAAAACCAGTAGTGATTTGAAATCTTCCTTTCCAAGTGCCTTTATAGAACACCTCCCTTAGCTCCCTTCATGTCTGCAACCTTGGGCAGACTTACTAATTTTATACCGTTGTGTCTAGTTATTAGTGGATTTTTTTCATGTTCCTTAACAGACACAGCAAACTTTCTTACCTGCAAAAATAATTCCTTTATTTTTTTAACTTCTCTATTTGAAAGTATCTACAGAGCTGCGTCTGGTGATTGGCGCGCCTCTCTGCAAACCCTCTGGGGAGAATACCCTCTCTGCCCCCTTCCCCTATCTGAGGGCAGATGTGAATCCCTCAAGTTTCTTCTCTTGGAGTATGTGAATAGTCAATCTGAGGGTGTCTAGGGGGTGCCTATACAGAGAGGATGTACAGAGGGTGCCACATGGCCAGATGTATAGGCACCTTGGAGTGCAGGCTTGCAGGAGGTGATCCATCCTCAGCCACAGCACAGATATGTGGCCTCTCCCCAGCTCCAGAAGCTCACACATCTGGTGCAGCTGGTCATTAAATTGAACACCAGGTTGACTAAGGTTATATGTGTCGTGATTTAACCCGGCAGGCAGCTAAACACCACACAGCCGTTTGCTCACTCCCCCACTAATGGGATGGGAGAGAGAATCGGAAAAAAGGTAAAACTCGTGGGTTGAGGTAAAGACAATTTAATAGGACAGAAAAGGAAGGGAAAATAATAACAATGATAAAAGAATATACACAACAAGTGATGCACAATGCAATTGCTGACCGATGCCCATCCAGTTCCCAAGCAGCGGCCACGCCCCCCCCGGCCAACTCCCCCCAGTTTTTTGTTCAGCGTGACGTCATATGGTGTGGAATACCCCTTTGGCCAGTTTGGGTCAGCTGTCCTGGCTGTGTTCCCTCCCAGCTTCTTGTGCACCTCCAGCCTCCTCGCTGGCAGGGCAGTGTGAGAAGCTGAAGAGTCCTTGCCTAGCGTAAGCACTGCTTAGCAACAACTAAAACATCAGTGTGTTATCAACATTATTCTCATCCTAAATCCAAAACACAGCACTATACCAGCTACTAGGAAGAAAATTAACTCTATCCCAGCCAAAACCAGGACAATCTGTCAAGTGATTTCACAAACGGGGAGAAGCCATGGCAGGGTTGGTTGAAATATGGTCAGAGGCATCAGGGAGCATTAGGCTAGGGAGAGTTCTGGGTGTGTTTCCTGATGTGAGTGACGGGGTGAAGTGTCTGCACAGAAGAAACAAGCTTACCTCATTAGATATGAAATGTACTGCTGCCTGCCACTCAGAAAGCCTCAGGACCCAGCATCGGTTTTCTCATTCCTCTCTCTGCTAGGACAGCTGACCAAATTCAGAATTGCTGAGCAGTTCACCTCAGCTGAAGAAACGGAGGAAGAGGGAAGCTTGGCTTGGCACTTCCTAGGCTGGGCACCTTTTCCTCCTCAGCAGTCCCATGGGCAAATGCTGCCACGGCTGTTCTCCAGCTCTCCTTGCAGTATCGAGATTTACCAAATACTTTTGCACAACCATGTTTAAAATAATAGAAGAAATTATTGTCTGCCAGAAAGAGAATTTATCAGGTAATCCTCTACCATTATTCTGTTTTTTAGTTTGGTGCTGCTTACAAAAAAAGAAGGTGGTGGGGTCCTTCATAATGCTGCAGGGAAAAATGTTGGAAACCTTTTTCTTTGCCCAACAGCAGAGAAATAATAATGTAATAATAATGGTGGTGATGATGATGATGATGTATTTCGTTATAGAAATGTAAAAAACCTTGGGCCAAATCCCACCAACTATAGTCAAAGATACCCCCAAAGACCCCAAAGTTAGCTGCCAATTTTTGCCTGGCTGAAATTGCCAAATTCTGCAGTTTCCATCCAAAACCATAAATCTTCCTAGCCCCTCAGGCAAAGCTTTTCGTGATCCAAAAGCAAGCAAATAGTTCCGTGGCTGATGAATGAGGCAGAACAAAACTGTACTCACTGACTGGGAGCAGAATTGGCTCTGCAGTGCTGACAGGAAGAGGAATGTATGGTGGTCAGTTGACTTGGCACATGCGTTAAGGGGAACACATAGGGAATAGGTATTTACTGCATTAAGATGTCGTTCTGCAGCCCCATTTCTGCAGACTCTGAGGAAGCCCTGAGGGAAGCTTGTGCAAGAGAATGAGCTTGCGGACTCTGTGTGGAAGAAAATTAAATAGGGAATTTTTGAAAGAAACTGAAAGGAGAAGGGAAAATTAATTTGCTGGTACATGAGATCACATAAAACTCCCTTGGAAGAGTTCCTAAAGAAAGGATTGTATTTACTCTGGAGAGGGAGCAAACAGTTTAGGCCTACAATTCTATTGCCAAGTCTCGTTTTTTAACCTGCTTTCCTTCTGTTTTCAAGTCCCAGAGATAGCACAGTGGTTCCCAGAAAGTGCAACTGGTCTCTTTTGATAAGGTCTGATAGCAGAGATAAAGAAAACGAGCTGCCATTTGCCTTTACAGACTCTCCCAAATGTACTGTCTTGCTCTTCCCAATGGCAATTCTCTTTGCTGTAACTTCTAGGTAAACAGTGGGAAACCAGTTGCTCTGATGTTAATGAGGGTGTTGAGTTTGCTGGGTTAAGAGTTGTCCCCTTGGTGTATAGCATCAAAGAAGGATCTGGCTACTGCAGTTCCTCTAACCACTGAAGGGGCCAATGAAAGATTACTGTCTTCTGAACTGAGCTGCTCCGGTGATATGAATTAACAGAGGCAGCCAACCAGCCCAAGGGAACTACTTAGCTGGAATCCTGCTTTCTTGTGTGT
The DNA here is from genome assembly GCA_035582835.1 of Phoebastria nigripes. Lineage (NCBI taxonomy): Eukaryota > Metazoa > Chordata > Aves > Procellariiformes > Diomedeidae > Phoebastria > Phoebastria nigripes. The sequence continues at coordinate 310,914 of JAYKAV010002898.1, read as the reverse complement.
AACCTCAGACCCAGCAAAATAATATGAGAAATGTATCAAGAGGTACCTGCTGATTCCGGGAAGGATCAGGTATGCATTACACTCTTTTAAGAGAAATTATTCAGCCTTTACCAAATTCAGCAATTAAAAAGGATCATAGCAATTTGAACTCTAAAAATTAAACTGATGGGGAAGACTAAGACATCAGTCCAGGAAAACACCTAGACAATCCTTTCTGGAACAGAGATGCTTTTGGAGGTTACCAAGCAAAATGGTAGAGGCTGCTTAAGTGCAGGAGGTCAGACTAAATGAGTATGGTCATTTTGCTGGCATTAAATATACTCATTCTATCAAAATAAACATCCAGTTTCTATCCACACTGCTAGGGCTTGGAAGACATCATTCAACTTTGGACATGTAGCAGAAGTGTGAGAACACACAGAGGAAGGAGAAATCAGTGATGCCCAGATATTCATTAGAGCAAAATAAGAGTATCTAAAATCATCAGACCATAATGATAAACAACAGAGACAACTGCGGCTCCCTAAACTGCACTTGCACCAGAGCTATAGAGTGTTAATACTGCATTTGGTACTCTATGAAGACGGAGAAAGACATGGCCTCTCTTGAGTGATCAGCAGTTTGACAGCCTCAAGAACAGAGATATCAGGTTCTTGAACTTACTACAGGTACAGATAGGCTGGGAGGAAGATGAAGACAGGCTGTTTCCAGGATCTCAATATACTGAATAAAAACATACAGACATAAAAGGGTACTGAGGCCATGAGGCAGAACTAGGTAGAGGATAACCCTAGTGGTCCTTAGTATAGCTATGGATTGGAAGGGATAGAATTCCCACTCCAGGTGTTGCATACCATGCTGGATTAAACGACTGGGAACTGTGGCCTAGTTGCATCTTCCAGGGCATTTGGCTGTTTGGCAGAGCACTTCTTGCTTAGCCAGCCTGGAAGAGCTGGCAGGCTCAAGGTCCATGGAGACCCTACTGCTGTAGCAGAAGCTCAGGCTGTTAAGTAGCTTGCAAGAAAGCAGCAACTTCAGCGTGTTGAACCCCGAGGAAGGAATGTGTCGTAATTACTGAAGTCCGTGTTAAGCCACTGACATGCTAGAAAGTGTTGCCCTCTGGGGCACCTTCTGTGTGTTAAAGAAGCAGAAGTGAAATTAAGCCCAAATTCCGCCAGTGGGAATGTGACTAGAGGCACATCTGCATGACCCTGGTGCCACTGCAGGTCCTCACTGATTTCCATGGTTCCCATGTGGACTGAGACATGGCCCTGCTTGTAGTATTACTGCCTAAACCTGTTGCTAGAGATCAGAGACATCCTGTTTGGTACGAGTGAATCGAGGGTACAATTAAATGCTTTGTCTGGTCTGGGGAAACTAGATTAGCTCTAATTTGCTACAAGCAAATTTCTGTTCCTGAACTGAACCGTGGCATGTTTAAATAATGCATGGAACAGTGGTCTTACCTGTATTAGAGTGAGTAGGAACCAAAGATTCTGCAGAATTTGTCACTGACTGCTACTGTGTGCCTATTCCTGAAGATGAGTAACAGTCATTTCATCTTGTACTGCTAAATCCTTGAAATACCTCCTCTGTGGGATGCTTACATAATAAGTCACAGGTTTCTAATTATTTATTGCCTCTGACTCGAGTATATTTTGCAGGTTTCTTTTGCAGTTTATATGCATCTATTTGTTTTACTACCACTTTGCATTCTAAGAACAAATCATCTCTAATAAAAAGCACATTTCCTTGCGAGCAGAATCAATTTCCTTCAGAAGTCTTTCATTCCCTGATTAGTGTGTTACATTTGGTCTTCACTACTCACATAGTTAACTGTGAGCAATAAAGTTCTTAAATAAATAAATGCTCTGGTCCAAGTCAACGTTAGTCATAATGGACAGTTTCCCACTTGAATTTCTGAAATACAAGATGTGACTGTGCTACTTAGGCACTTACATTCACATTAAAAATATAGCAATTAATGCCAGATCTGTTTTTTCTGCAGGTCATTAGTATGTTATTAACAATTAAGTCTCGGCAACAAGTTGACTTGATTGCAAGTCAGTAATACAGCGGGTGTGGTTTTTCAATTACTTTTAAAGGTTTGGGGTTATGGCTTTTTTTTTTTTTCCCCTTTGTGTTAGCCTGCTCCAGAAGCACTCAGTGGGAAGGTAATGAAGTAGAAGGTTTGTACATTACTACATCTTTCCGTGCTTCCTCTTCATTGGTTTTATTATTGTAGACTTTGAAACATAAGGAGTGGTTAGCTATAAGCCATTCCTTYTGGTCAGTGTTGGATGTGTATTAGAGAGTTACGTTCTCAGATGGAGGATGCATTTTTACTAACTGTGAACAGGGGTAAGTCACTGTGGATCAGAAAACGTGAGATGTGGTGGAAAGCCCATCATACGGCTGCTGTAGCAAAATAATACCTTTCCCAATGCTGAATTTAAACCAGCATTTGTTGGAGAACATAGCTTGAATCATGACTCCCTATGGTCCAGCAACCACTCACATTAAGATATGTGGTTTCCCTAATGTCTGTCAAATATTGTTGGAAACCACACTGGCTAGGCTGTAAGGTGAACAACATTACATGGGTGGTATCAGTTCCCTGCAGAAATCAGAGCAGGGGGGGAAGACAGAAAATAACTTTCAGCCAAAATACATATAGAAAAGCATTAGTGTTTATTTTAAAAACATCATGTAACACTTCTTTAGAGTTTCTATGTATGTGTGCTTAATGAATGAGAAAAAGGAAAGGCTCTGTTTCTCAGAGGAGCCGATGACTTGGAAGCTGAGAAATGTGAACACAAAATGTTCTGACTAGCCTTGAGTTTGGCTTGTGTGCATGATGAGTTGAGTGGGGTACTCCACACTGAGTCTGCCTTTGGCTTGGGGGTTAAAAATAAACCAAGGGTGTGTGAGACGGACAAAATAAAACTATGTATTGTAGACTTTTGCGTTAGGAGAATGTGGCCAGGTTAGGAGATGACCCCACTGTACTGAGCAGTGGCTTTGCTATGCGCAGTGCAGTGGGACACCTGGGCCATCGCTTCCAGCCTGGGGGGTCAAACACTACTAATGCATGAATCTGAAAACCACTGATTCCTTGTTGTTTATGTTCTTCACAGCATCCTGGACAGCAGGTATGAGATACATATAAATCTTTGCTGCCATAATGAAGGTATACTTAAGCTAACTGGGAGGATTGGGAGTGTATGGAGTCATGACTGTGATAGTACCTCAAAGTATTACTCTAATAYTGTGAGCAATTTTGATTGAAGTGATCTACCACCATTCAGGGTGTCATGAGTCACTTCTACTGATGAAGGAATTGATAGTAGAGATAGATATTTTCTTTTCTTTTTATTTTACTTTCTAAGCAAAAAGTATTTGTTTTCTATTTTATTTCTATTTGAAATAGTATATTTAAATTTAATGTATATATTTTGCATATAAGCAGTGATCTAGTGTATACTTCATGTCTTGCCTCACTGAACACAGACAAATCAAATATAAGATGGGTTCTTTGCTTACAGTGTCCAGAATCGTTACAGTCTGCACTCTGTTAATCCCTGTTATAGCTTTTATTGACTGTTTTTGAGCCCCTCCTGTCTTGTTCTCTGTAGCACAAATAGCACCATCAAGTAACAGTGATCTCCCCGTGCCATGTTTATTTTTGGACCACATGAAAAATACTCCAAGCAGCAAGACCAAACTCTTATTCAAGCATCATATGTGGCCTGTGTTTTGGAAGGAGGCTCCCAGTTTCATAAATTAACCTAGTTGCTTAATGTAGGTCTCGGAGAAAAGCTGTCATGATGACCATTAGTTTTCTCTAACCAATTTCTTCACTTGTTATTAATATTAACAAACAAAATGGTCTTAAGGAAGAAAGAGAGAGGGAAATCCTTATTTTTGCAGTAAATTTTTAATGCGAGATTGGGCAAACTGGGCATTGAATTGTTCAGTTCTATAACCACAACCCCCAAATCACACGTGTACCGCTGCGCGAGTGAATTTTGCATGTGTACATTCTGTCAGGGAGTCATAGCAGTTTCTACATCAGTTTGCAGTCCTCAAAACGTCTATAAATCCAGTGCTATTTACCAGCCTCACCTGTATATGTTTAGTGTTGAGCTGCTTGCTTGCAATGCTAATGCTTTTTGGAAATGTCCTGCATTACACTTCAATTTCCTGATCATCAGTTTCTTTTAATTACTCTGAAATTTATTTTAGAGAAGAAAGCAATGACAATCAAGAATACAGGGGACTGCATTTGAGGACTGGAAACAGAGTACAGAAAGGAGCCTTTCACTTCAGAGCTGCTGGTAGGAATCCAGCTCTGTTTCAGACTTAGCAAAAATCATTACTGTGTGATGGCTTCTCGGTGCCCTGCGCTCTACGTCCACAAATGAGTCAGTGTCCACATCACACAAACCACCAGAACAATTGGTGCTACTGTAGTTGGGAGTTTACTGGCAGCATCAGTGGAAAGGGCAGGGACTTGAATGAGCATGGAAAACGAGCTGCTTTCTCCCTGCTCCCTCAGGTCACCTTTGAGACACATCTGTGTGAGGAAACTTAGAAGAAATTCAGTCTGTGGTAGGCTCCCTTCTGGAGATAGATGGAAGACTTTACTTTCCAGTACTGACAATCTGACACCCACTAACAAGCATTATATTCAAGAAAAATAAAGATCGTTATGGGATCATTTAATGTGTGAAAGCATGAGCTAAAAAAAAAATGCTAAGTATGATTGAAAAATCAACAATGAAATCCAAATGCTGACTTGAAATAATAGGAACAGAGCCAAACAAATATTATCAAGCATGACCACCGTTGGCAACAGTTGCTTCCCTCAAAAACACAGGGAAATCCTGCTCCTTTATTAAGCCATTGAACAATCTCTTTGACTTGAATCCCTTCTAGGCAAAAATAAAGGAGTGTTTCCATTGTTCAAACATTCTCTTTGGAGATGAGAACATGGACTGATAGAAGAGATGTTGGACTTTATTCAGCCTGAGATGATGCCTTGATGTCATGGAAACAGCGACTGGAAGGAGAGCTCTCAGTAGCACAGGACACCATAAAGAGGGTGCCTTTAGAGGGGATTCAGTGTGCCTGTGAATCAGTGGTGGAGGTTGGAAGGGACCTCTGGAGGTTGTCTGCTCCAACCTCTGAACTCGGCACTTCCACTGGGTCGTCTGCCATGAAGTAGGGAGGCCCTCATCTTAGAATTTATATGCTACCATTAGCAATCCCAAAAAAACCTGCCTCTGGCAGGAAAATGATCGTGTACTACCGGAGATGAATTTAGCCCTGTAGTTCCTGTAAGCTTCAAACAGTTAAGCTGTGAAGACGTTTCTTAGTATGCTGAAATGACACAGTCGCGTATGCTGATTACAGTGGTGAATGTGATACGAATTTTTGACTAAGTGAAAGCAAAAAGAATGTGTTTGATGTCAAATAAGTGCACTAGCAAATCTGAAATGTTCTGAGACAGCTTGGACTATTTGTGAATTCGTGCCAAATTCAACTAAAAATAGAATAGAAACTTGAACCTCAAGTTGAAGTTTTCCACTGCAGTTCCTCGAAAACAAAACATTTTGACTTTTCATGTTAAAACAGTTCAGAAACTTAATTTAAATAACTTCAAATTGTTTTAAGAGTGCCTCATACCCAGAAAGTTCATTTCTCGGTATTTATTTTGGTGTGTGGGAGCAGGGAAATTCAGAGCAACCCAATACAAAAATGTATGTGTGTTTGAGTGTGTACGTGTGTTTGGGAGCAGGGGGGGAGTTGACCACAAAACTGAAAGAGAAATTATTTGCTCTCAGTTCTCTAGCTGTAACCTGCCACATCTCTGCTTTTGTATTTTTGGGCTTCTCTTCAGTAGATATACCAGGTTGTGTAGTGTTGTTTGTACAGAGKAGACAAGATTTAGATACCTACGTTCATTCCCAGTTGTGTGGTAAGCAGGATTTGAAACCTAGGGCTGTGAAGGTGAAAACCAGGTGTAACTCCCTGCTCCTCAGTCTCTTAAGAGATATACCTGTATCATGAGGGTGGTGGGAAATAAGCACATCCTTTCAGGGTAAATGTGGAGAAGTATTGTGGAGCACCACAAAGGTGTGAGGGCCAACTTCAAAGTTTCTGGGAGCCAGGGGATAACAGCGCCCAGAACACAGATTTCAGAGTTTAAAAAAAAAAAAAGAAATTGCGAGGGGGTTTCAGCATCCTGTATCACACCACCGGTTTCTTTTAGTGAAGAGTACGTGGTGCATATTTTTCCCTTTTCTATGACCAGTGCTGAATTCCTCAGGGGACTGGTGATTCTGCAGATAGGGCGCTGCAGAAAGCTCAGTCCCTCGGGCAGTGCCCAGCCCTACCCTCCACAGGCAAGGAGGAGAGGGGGCCGAGGGGCTTGTTGTTAAGCAAGGAAAAATCTGCGCGGAGGCTTTCCGCGTTCGATCAGCCAAAGCAAGATGCTGAATTCAGCAGAGGTTGAATTTATGAGAACAGCAGCAGGAGGTGGGATGAGGGGTTTAAATGGCGAAAAAGCTTTTAATAGCTGTCTTTTTATTATAATAAAAGTGTTTGTTTCAGCATCTCTGCCAGCCAGTGTAAGCAATATAGGTTTATGAGTAGCTGATATTTTGTGTAATAGAAATGCATTTGTCTATTGTGAGTGCCTGTTACTTGGCAAGCAGATGACTGGTCATATTATTAGGCAGACTGTTGTTTCCACAGGCAAAGAGGGATATGCATCCTTCTTAATGTGAAGAAAAACCTGTAAAGGCCTAAACCATAATGTGTAACAACACAAAGCAGTATGTGTGAAAGCAATGCATAAACCCCATTGACTAAACTAGTACAGGATAAGATCGCTATTGAGAAATATGAAATTATTTTTGAAAAAGAGCCTTCAAGGTAAGCCAGAGGCCAGAAAATGAACTGCTTTTGTAAATTTCCTGCAATACTGTGTAGCGAACAAGGTTACACATGAATGAAACCATGATGTATGACTTGGCTTCTTATGCATTAAAAATCCTTTAAAACTATAACTGCAGTGTTCATTCCCAAATGATTTTACTTTACGTATTTATTTAGAGAAAACTGAAACAGTTTGCGATTTATGTGTTATTCAAAAGTTGCATATTTCCAAGACTATAAAGGAAACCTTAAAAAGAAATTACTTTCAGAACTCAAATAATGATATTTTAAAATGCATAGGAAAATGCATTAGAAGTGAAATAGATGTAAAAAAGATAAAATCTCAGTTGTCCTTTTTTTGCTACTTGACCATAACAAGTGATTGTGATGCACACATAAAACCGGATAGCATAGGTTTTTGGTCATCATGTGTATTTCATTTTATGTTATGCATTTGCCCAAACAGTTGCTTTCCACATTGTGAATTCTCTTTGTGTGAATGTTTTGAAACACTTAAAATTGGAGTTCATATAAAATATAGCTGTTTACAACATTCTAAATTGGTCCATAAACTCTCACACAGATTTTGGGTTTGTATACACGTACACAAAATCTTAAGTTTCTATTTCCTGAAGTTAAGTATTTCCATTTATGATAACACGATGAGACCTAGAATGTTTCATTAAACTTCAAAACTATATAAATAATACTTGAATATAGGAATTGGGTAGCACACCCTTAAGTATTTGTGCATTTCCACATTTTTTCAAGCACCCACATCTTTCTAAGCATGTACATTGTGAAAGTCCAAGTTATATATAGCAATGGTGCTGCTCAGGCTATGTTCTTAATAAGCAACTCTAGAAAGTGTGCAAGCTATTAAAGGAATACTATTCCATTCATTTATACCTCAGAAATATTAGAGGACTGCGATTTTTGTTGAAATTACCACTCTTAAATAATGCCGTTGTATTAATTTCTCTGACCTTTTAACAGAAAAAAATAATCACCGAAGAGGATTCTAGGAAAACCAATTGTCTGAGGGTAAAATTCACTCAAAAGTGCTGTTATTTTGCAAACGTTGCTATTTAAAGTACTTTTAATGGAATGGTTTTCAGCACATCCACTCTGTGGTGGCTGCAGTCAAATAAACCTTTATGTCACCCTGCTCAGCAAAAGCTTTGTACTATCTTTGAAGCAATGTGCTGTTAATTGCTTTCTTCATAGGCGGCTGGATGGAAGAGACTATGTAAATAAGGGTGTCACATTAGTAAGCAGTGATAATTAGAGATGCCTGACTTTTTTAAGGGRAAGAGGTCGAATTTTCTTGAATTAGGTAGAATGCGGACTTTGGACTACGATCTCCTGTGTCTTATGGGCAGCCCGTCCATTCCTGATACTGGCTTATTCTCAGGCACTGTTTTGCTGGTGCCCCTTGTAGCTGTGCAACTGTCTGTACAGTCTTGCCTAGGCAGAGCAGAAGTCTGCGAGTGACTCCCTGTCCTGGTGGGCAAGATGTCAGAGGAGTGGTCAGTGAAAGAAGGAATGATTTGATTCAACCGAAAACTTTTTTCCGTTGTGCCACTAACCCCCCAAAACCCACAATACCCCCACAGCCCTGCTGGGAAAATATGATCAGAAGTTAAAGGTTGCCATCTAATGGTGAACATATATAATACGGTCTTCATGTTTTTTTCTTAAATTATCTTTTCTTACCTTTCTCTATGTACCTGCAAATCCTTTCTTTATAAGACTCTAGAGGAATGAGACTGATGTTTTATTCAGATTTTACCTGGGGTGATATCTGCTAGTTTATCAGTAACAAGATGTTGCAACTGAATGTGAAATTCCAGCCATTCCCTTTAACTGAGTTCTAATTTCTTAATGCTTTTTCTATGAATTCAGATATAGATGAGTGTTCCTTCGAAAGGACCTGTGATCACACCTGCATCAACTACCCTGGAAGCTTTGAATGTCTCTGCCATAAGGGCTACACCTTGTACGGACTGACGCACTGTGGAGGTTTGGAAGCTGAGTTTTGCTTATCTGTTTGCTTGTTTGCTTTGTGAACTGTTTACTGAGCCACACATTTTTTAGCTGAAGATTTTAGAACTGAAGAAGATAAACCAATAAAGTTAAAATAAAGCTAAAATAGCATGAGCTGGGTGTGACTAAAATTTCAGCATCTCAAATTTGTTGAAGCATTCCAAGGAGAAGACCATAAATTAAAAACAGCGGCCACACATTTTTGTGATGGTGGTACATAGCAGCCTCAGTATAGACCAGAAGCCTGCAGCTGTGACACTTGCATCCACTGCTGCATGGATGCAGCCATTCTTCCACAACCATCACAAAGCAGCCTCATGGCTGGGGTTCATCGCGCTGTACAGGGTAAGCTTCCTTACAGAGTTTACAAGCGCAGAGTACCAGTCGGTACTTCCACAGGAGTGAGGTTAGTCAAATTGTATTTACAGAAGGAAGGCTTCAAATGATGGGCAACAAAGAGAATAGGAGAAGGATGTCAGTTTTACAACGTTTACAAATTTTGGCTCTGTTGGTATTTGTCCTTGCCAGACTGTGACGTAGCCTGTGAAACTCATAACAGAAGGCTGTGGGGTACCTTGTTCCCATCTTCTGTGGAGCTACTTCAGCTCTTCAACCTTTTTGGCATAACTGGAAAGAATTGGTGTTGTAATGTTTGGTTATCCAGGAGAGGGATATTTTTTAAGTGCATCATAGGGCAGTATTACCACAATGACCAAATTAGAGGTTCAACTTCTACTTGATCAAGCCAGGAGAATTTCAGAGCACTCAAATTAAGTCCAGTGTTTGCCAGGGGTGTCACAGTACAAGACTGCCTGCCACCGGCCTGGCTAACACCCCCAGGTATTGCTGTGGTCTCCTGCCTGAACATTTAATAAGTGCGGTAGGTTTTGATTGTGTTCAGAACACTGGTCAAAGGAGAGCAAAGGGGTTTTTTGAGGGATTTGTTAAGTGTATTAAGTCCGAATTGTGCTTTTAATCAATCAGGTCAGCATTACACAAACAAAAGTGACAAGAGAAAATTATAATAAAACCTGAAAGCCCTGAATCTAAATTACTTGTTAGAAAATACTGACACAAAAGAAACTCTCCGTGCTATTTTTAAATGTAAAACTAAATGGTTTTGTTTAGTTAAAAGATGGTTAATAGTTAGTTATTTAATTATTCAAATCATTCAAGATACAAACTAAGTAAAGCTTGCATCAAACTATAAGCAAAGCCCCATCTTTAAACCCACAAAATCCATGTATTCAGGCCAGGTTCTGATCTGAGTCAGACTTAGCCCAGGGAAAGTATGTTAGAGGAATTGCTGAGAACAGTGTTGGGCCCTAATGGCTCGTAATTTGTGGAGTAGGCATTGTGGTACATATTATATGCAAGAGTTGTCCTCTATGTATTCCTGAGTAAATCGTGCCACAGACTGAGTCAAAAAGATACAGTTAAAGGCTCATGTTGTTTCCGTTCCCATGTGATTTGGTTTGTGCCATGCAAACTGATGTAGCAGAAACTGATGCTAGCCCCTCACTTGTCTGAGTGCTGAGTTCACCTGATTTTGCAGGGTTAATGCGAGACACTACTGATGATATCTCTGGCTTCTCTTTGGGAGAAGGGTGTAGGAAGTGTATGTTAGTATCTCTTGTATAGAGCAGGACAAGTAACAAATGAATTCACTGTATAGTAGAAGCAGGCAGGAAGAGAAATAGGAGCCCATCTAAGGAAAGAGTTTGGAAAAAGACTCCACTTGAGGGCAGTTCTGAAAGCAAAATCAGAGTCTGAAAGTTTTGGGGACCTATGTGGGGTGTGTGATCTTCAGTTTCACTGTTAATTCCTTAATGACTTTATTTATGTATTAATTTAGGGAAAGCCTCAAAGTTTGGGCTTCAGCCTCAGTCTTTAAATAATCTTCAGCCTCAGTTCAGCTTCAGTCTTTTAAATAAGCCTGAAGTAGGACCAAAACTCTAACTGGAAATACTCAGTGCTGAACTTCAGGCAAAAACATAACCAGATCCAAAACTCCTGCTTTTTTCCATAATGGGCAGATCCAAAATCCCAGCTCTGAATCCAGACTTGTCCAGGCCCTGAGCTTTGCCGCTCAGGCCTGTCGTTAGTTTTAGTCAGCCCCTGGAGAGTGATGTTTACAGTGGTACAAATAACTCACCTTGGCTGCCATCCATGTGGCACCGAGCAGAAGTCAAAACTAGGGAGAAATAATGAGAACCTTCAAAAAGATTTGGTGCAAGCTTGCCTCTTAATAAGCTTTCTCTCCATCTTGCTTCCCCTCTACTCGTAATTAATAAACTACGTGGCAATGTCCTTGTTCTGGGCCTTCCATGCTGAGGGGCAACCCTTGTTACTTTCTCTGGGATCCTTTTCGTGACATCTCTTGTAATGAAAGTCGGGTATCATAAGGGAATCTTTTAGAAGGACAGTGCTAGCGCTTACACCACCTGTTTATGTAAAGCCCTACTTGCAGTATATATTGGCTTGTTAAGTGACCTTAGGAGAGTCAGTAGAATCTGCAGGACTGTTCAACACCTTTGGGAATTTGGCTGCTTCTTCAGGAGCTTGGTTCTGGGCTGAGGTACTTGACAGCAAGGGCTTGTGTTTGAACAGTTTGGCCAGAGCTCAGTGGCAGGAACACTGTGGATTAAATGTGTGTTTTGGAGTATGGGTTAGCAAGCAGATCCCCCTATTGCACTCAGCAGAAGCCTGGCTACTATGTACAAAATTTCCCAGAAGAAGTTTTTTCTGGGACTATCTCCCTCGTCAGTTCTTGGAACTGCTGACCCAGGACCTCCAGAAGTCCTGACTCTGACTCAAAAATCGTAATGTTTTCTAGAAACACGCCGGTTCTATTAGGGTGTCTTTCTCAGTTTCTTTTATGCATGTACTCCATGTTTTCCAGATTTTTGCTTAACCACACAGGCATCAGAAAAAGAAAGCCGTTTCTGGATTCCAGCAGCTGCCCCCGTAAATACTCTCATGTTCCCATCAAGTGCCCCAAGATGCCAGAGGAAGACTTGGCTAATATGTATAGGCCTGCATTTCTTAATCAGTGCAGGGCCTAAGTGTGTGCTTGAGCCCAATCCCTCATCAGCCCCACCTCCTACCTGTACCTCACCCTCTGGCTTCAGATGGGGTCGCTGGGCTCCAAAACTGGTGCCTGGGGAGAACTGGCTTGAACTCAGACTGTGTTCCTGCAAACCGTATGGATTCACGCAGTGCCAAGCTCCAGCAATCGGAGTTCAAGCCTGGGCTCAGGCGTGGTCTGGAAAGGCAGTTAGACACTCAGCCTGTGGGCCTTTATGGCCAGACCTCCCTTAGAAACGCATTAAGTGACAATTTTCCTTCTACAGTTACATTTTGAGGCCTATCATTAAGCCAGAGCATTAGCAATTCAGTGTATCTCATGTTGATTTGGTGTCATTCTAGCTCATTTGAGCATGTGTCAAATGGCGCAACCTACATGCCTTGTGAAAGTCTGTTACAGTAACACTACCATTCTAGCAAGCAGATGGGTAGCTGCATTCAAAGGGCAGAAACCACTTGTTGTTGAGGTTAGTGCAGTACCTAAAATAACGGGGCTGTGGTCCATAACAAGGGCTTTTAGGTTATGGCTATATTAGTAAATCAAAGAGTCTGGAGCAGCAATGTGTGCTGGTGCCATATCACAATTTTGGCCTGTGCCATCTAATGTCCCAAATGTGCCTGAGCGTGATCCAGAGGTGAGTACATGGCAGCACAACTCCTGCTGAGCATGATGGATAAACATCCTTTCTGGTGGTGGGAGGAGAGCAGATGAGAGATCGGCCGTGTCAGCGCGAGTATATAAATCCTGATTGCATAGACTAAAAGGTTATACCTCATATTGACTGAATACTTGTCTAATGTATCTAAAGTTGAAAGATTTTATGTGGAATATCAGTGATAAATATCTGGTAATTGCTTTGCCTTCTTGCAAGCTCTTACCTTTAATTTTTATTTGAGGAGTAGAAGACTAAATAAACTACATTTCAGCTGCTAGGTTCCTATCAAATATATAGTTTCCTCCATCTGAATCATTTCTAAAAGCAAACTCTGTGAATCACTGCGGAGAATTTATCTCCCTGTTATGCAGAAGTGATCGAATCTCACAGATGTTTATGCCTTTGACATTTTTCCATATAATGCAATATACTTTATTGTCCAGATGCTGCAGAGACTTTTGAGCATGTTTTGTATCTTGTGAGTACTTCCAGGAATTTCAGTGTAACTAGTCCCAGCAAGTAAATTGTATCATATGCATAAATCTCTGCAAGAGTAGGAGCTAAGTATGTGTCTAAGGACAAATACATTCAATGTACATAAAGTTGTTTGACGTGAGTATTGGCTGCATTTATACGTGTTTATATAGACGGAAATATAAAAGATACAGTAAAAAACAGATATCCTTATGCACATAATATCTTAATGCACAGTATACATGTGCACATATGGTTAATACTCTTATGAACTTTAATTACATTTCAGATATTGATGAATGCAGCATCAGCAATGGTAGCTGTGACTATGGGTGTCTTAATACAATGGGGAGCTATGAGTGTGTCTGTCCACCTGGAAAGAAACTGCACTGGAATAAAAAGGACTGCGTTGGTAAGTGTGGGAGACTGACTCAGAGGTGACTGTGGTCACTGATGCTCCTATTCTCCAGGAGGGTGGAAAAGCCCGTGGTTTTGTCTGAGGGATGCTGCATTTTCACAATACAGATCCCCAGATTCATTTTAGCCTTTAATACCTGGCCGTCCATGGACTAGGATATAACTACAGGTGGATTAGAGAATGGGCAATATGTTGGATTTTGTGTGTTGAATTTTTTTTTTAATTTTATGAGTCTGTTCACACAAATCTAAGTCTTCCTACGTTAATATTTTATGTATTTTATAGTTTTCTCCTTTTCTTTTTTTGTCCTTTGGCATCCATCTCTATGACCTCAGATATAACTCTGTTTCCCTCTAAGAGTCATTTAGAATATTCAAAATATTTAACTGTTTACAAATAGCACATGGTATTCAGGTTATTATCTACATTCACAGCACCATACCCCAATTTTTCAAGTTATCGCCAAAGGTATCCTGTTTAATATAAAGCACTGATAGTAGCTGTGTCAAAAGTATTAATTGCAATGAGCACAAATCCTGAGACCACTAAAACGATGGCACTTGCTGCTAGTGCCACTTACTTTGTGGCAAATCTGAATATCTGTTCCAGTCATCATTCTTGTGTATTCTTTAAGTAGAATCATAGAATCATTAAGGTTGGAAAAGACCTCTAAGATCATCGAGTCCAACCGTCAAAGGACGATGTAGATGACTTTTTTTTTCCTGGGGTCTAATTCGAAGCACAGCAAATCTTGGCCATGGCTACAGCCCTTCGAGGTATTTTCTGTGAGATTTTAATTCCATTTTCATGGTTTTTAATGGGAATAGCATACCTTAGGTCTTGCATAGTCAAATTTAGGTTTGTGGGGTTTTGTGTGTTTCATTTTGTTTGTTTGATTCTCATAGATACATTTGGGGCTGATGCCTAATACCTAACTGGGAGCAAAACAGAACAATAAAGGGGGACATGACTTAGGGGAATCTCTGCACATGTTCTAGGAAAGCACTGTAGTCTGGAGTAGAGAGCACTGCTCGGGCCTCTTGCATGATCACGCAATTATGGCATTTTTCCACTTACATACAGCAGCATGGAAAGCACTTTATAGTCAAGATGGGGGAAGGGGGAGTGTCAAGCTGGGTTTCAGCCTTTGCCACCGACTGTCGTCTTAACCACAACTAGTACCTCATTTTTCCCACTTAGCTTTACATAAATTACCTTCACTGCTATATAGAGAACAAGTGCTATAGGAGTAAGAAATGGTTAACTCTGTTTTTTCAGTTAACCACTAGTTCTCCCTTGCAATGTACCGGTTAGTCCTCTGGAAAGGAATTTGTAAATTAACAGCAGGGACTAAAATTTTTTGAGGTCTGGTATATAGTTAGACCACAGAATTTTTATGCTATATTCCCTCTCAACCTACTAAGAATGCTGTTCCCATGGTAAGAGACTGTATTGAGAATATTTTCCTAGTTGTAAATTTCTCTTCATTATTTGTAATACTCAGTTGGAAGATGGAAAATAGAACCCTTCTCTATTGATATATACTGTTTTATTTGATGAATTTAATGAGGCTTAAAATGAGTGTCATCTCCCTGCTGATCGCCTGCCTTTATTACCACCATTGTTTAGAGGAAACTGCGTTCTACATTGTTATAAAAGCACAATAAAAAGGAGGAGAATGATATCTAATGATCCTGAATGCCACATGATTTGGAGACACTTGCAGTAACAAAATCGTCTTTTGCTCAGCAATGACACTTTGCGCTTGTGTTGTCTCCTCAGTCCAAAGAAATAATTTCTTTATAAACATCACCAAAGTAACATAAAAGGCTGTAGGAGGGAGGTAAGTGGAGGATGATGCAAACATCAGGCGTGTTCAAGGGACTTGTATATTTTATATTTGACTACTATGAGGCCAGGAATACAACCCAACTGCCAGCTGCTGGGACCATTCCTCTGCACTCAAGCCAAGCCAGGCAAGGCTCATTCCAGCTACCACATTTGAATTGGGCTGTTTCATCCCAGCTTTGCTGGGCTCTTCCCAAACCCTGGCGGACCCAAACCAGTCTGGCTGCTTCCTACTGGACTCAGATGCTGCAGCTCTGATCTCCCCCCTACCTTGGTGTGGTTCAGTGGTAAGCTGAGGGGTAGGAAATGTGACATTTGCAGTAACATGGTCAGCCATGAGCAAAACAAGAGTCAGCCAAGTCCATCTTGTAAGGTGAGTATGTTTGGAAGAAAGAGCAAGGAACAGTTGGAGAAAAAGCATGTGTACCTGAACAGGTGTTTTTACGGGGCTGAAGCAAGAACTGCTCTACAGACACCTGGCTGAGATTTAACCAGCTGATGCAGTGTGAAATACTGGCCTGAAGAGATGCCCAGCTGAACTTGGCCAGCTGTCAGTGCAGAGGTTAAATCTCTGGGGGAAAGGAGGGAAGCGGTGAGGCTGCCTCGGTGCAGATAGTGATGGCACCTGCTGGCTGCAGCTGAGAATGAACCTCATCGTTTGTGTGGAGAAAGATGTACTTAAGTAACACTTCACTCCCAAAAGATGTCTAATTAAAATAAATGCAGGATTATAATTATCAGTGGCATACCATCATCTCAGGGTGAAGCACAGACAGGTCCAACAGTTTGTAAAAACTTCATGTAGTTTCAGCTAAAACACAAACCGTCCCTTACCCAAATACGAAGAGCAGCTTGTGAGACCTGCAGGATACTCTGTCTTCATCCTGCCATGAAGCCCAGAGGAGAAGCTGGATATTTCCATTGCGCGAGCTGCAATGTGCCTCGTGTGGTGGGCGCTGATGAGAAATGGCTGATGTCTATGTGTGTCACAGTGTCCCTTCTAGCATTGCTTGGGGCATTTCGGCAGTGGCTGAAAGGACCAGTGGGACTATCCATCTCCATCCCAGCATGTCCTGCCTCACCCCTGCCTGGCTGGGAAGTTTTCTACTTCCAGAAGCTTGAGCACGGAGCTGAAATTAAAAAATCTGCAAGAGTTGGAGTGAGAAGTGGAAAATACCATTTCAGCGGTCATCTACATAAACAGATCTTTGTGAGGGTGACTCCTGTGCGTGGTGTGGTACTTGGCCTGTTAAACCAGAGCACTGTGCCTTGAAAAGCGGGGAGAGGACATTTCAGGTCATTAGTATTACCTGTTGCTTCTGTGATCAAGTTGTGCACGCAGAATTGTGCTCATAATTAGAGAGACACCTGCCTTTCAGAGTGCAGTTCTGGACCTGAACAGTCCCAAAGTGGAGGATAGGAGGGAAAGACTGATCTAGAGTTTAGGTCTAAAAATGTGAAGGAGTTTCCTTTCCAAGTCCAAGCTCAAGATCCAGATATTCTCCCCCTATTACGTGCTTATTTCAGAAATGCCTGGGCCTGTGATTTTGCTTTCTTGCCACTTCTACCTTTCCTCACCGCTGTAAGCAAGTGGATGCACAAGGTTCTGGGTTAGGCAGTGCCTGATTTTTTTCATTTTTCTTTTTTCTTTTTCTCCTCAGAGATGGTGAAATGTCTCCCAAATGCCAAACCAGCTGCCAAGGCTCAGCTAGTGTGTAGTAAGACAGGAGGCATAGAGAGCTGCTTCCTGTCATGCCCATCCAATACTCTTTTTGTTCCAGGTTTGTACAAAATATTTGTCCTCCTAAGTCTAGAATGTGACTTGATGATTTTTTCTCTACTCGTGTTCGTGACTCTTGCATTCAGTTTTTGTTATGGACAACTGTAAATGAGCAAAACATCATTATAAATTAAATTGGGGCAACATGCACATCATTAAATACAAGAAGAGCTGACTGCCAGTTACATTAGAGGTTTGGCCCTTAGTTGTTTAATTTGAGATGTCATTCGGGGGGAAAAATCTTAACAAAAATCTGAGACACACAACTACCTTAACCAGATGGTGCAAAAGAAAAATTTTAATATATTAAATTGCTATGTCAAAAGTGGGGGGGAAACTGAACAGTTGATTTCAGTGAATTCCTGCTAATTTTTAGTAACATGTTTTTCGATATGAGTCGAGTCCCCTGTGCCCATCTAGGCATCTGCTTAAAAGGATGGACTCTGCATCGTGGCCTGAAATACCCTGTAATTGTGTGATTGAGCAGGAGCAGAAATGACTCCCAAAGTGGAGGGTTCCCCTGAGAGGAACTCAGCCTAGTGAGCACAATGTGAGGCAGGGGCAGGAGAGGAGGAGCGGGACATGCTGGGCAATTTAACGCTGCGGCTGCCACAGCACAGGATCAAGCTCCCACACCAGCCAGGGTAGCATAAAACTTCCATCAGCTCAGCCAGTGGAGCAAAGGATGACACAGCAACAGCTTTAAACCTGTCTTACTGTCTCATACAAAATGGATACAACTAAATCTGTCTCAGGAGGCTGTATGGAAAAAACATCTCTCTGTATTAGTTGCTGGCTTTTAATAAATTTTGTTGGTAATAGTTCAATTGGGTGTTACTTATAGAAACTCAGGCATCTCATCTTGCCCCCCCACCCCTTGTTTTTTTTTTTATCATTTGCTACGGGTAATTTTCACCTACACAGTTTTGCAGGGCAGGTGGGGCAGGGGGTTGCTATTACTTTTTCATATATGTTCTGGTTCTGACACAGGATTATTTTCCACAAGGGTGTCTACTTTTCATGTTAGTCCTGGCATTCTATGCGGTAGAGCTGTTCACACTTTATTTTCAGTTTAGCAGAGATTACTGGAACCATGCATTTATCTAATTTGTATGCACCAATACACAGTTTTATCTGTGCAGTATGTAAACCCTGTTACGATTCTAAGTATGTTATTTTTTTGTTTCTGCCAATAAATTCTGCCAGAGTCTGAAGCTAAAATTATTACTAAAGTACGTGGTTTATTTTTTAAATTATAGAGATGATCAAAGCACAAGGACTCTGCCATGGACAAGCACAAAATATTTTATACTTGTGCACCATGGAATTATTTACAGCTCAATTACAATTTCATGCCAAATTGTTTATAAAATGTAACATTTCAGTGCTGGAAGAAACTGTAGTCAACACTGTGAAGCAGTAGCCTTTGGCAAACTATTTCAACCATTTAAATCCAAGTTCAGCACTTAAAATGTCTCCTTATTTAGCAGTATTAATAAGTTTGTTCAAGCACCGAACATTAATGCTGGGGGTGACGAGGGGAGCAGATGTTTTGTGAGGCTGTTGCGACATGTGCTGACTCTGCATTCTGCCCCGCAGATTCGGAGAACAGCTACACACTGAGCTGTGGCGTTCCCATCCAGCAAGGCAAGGCTCAGCCGAAACGCAACGCGACCCTGCCCAGCTGCACAGGTAGGTGCTCTCCTGCTTGCCCGGGCCTTGGCATCTAGGAGGTAGGTGATGAGGTCCCCCAGACCATCTGGGAGTTGCAAGACATACAGCTTTCAAGTTATACAAGGCCAGAATTAAGGTAGCCTGTGTTTCATCATGCGCACACTCGCTTTTCTGCAGCCTCTCCTTGAGGGCTGGAGTGTGCTTAGTTGCCCTCCAGTGTGGTGTTGTATTGGTAGGTCAGTATAGGAGTGGTGGAGGTTTGAGATATATTCAATAAGGACAAATATTTAGAATGCTTTCCATAGTCCAGCAAGGCAATAGCGAGCATATCAAAATGGCATTTCTTCCCAGACTTGGAAGTGAGCCAGAGGGGCGCATCAGTAGCACAAGAGCAGAAGGCTACGGTGGGTCCCAGCCCTCACCTGTGAGGTCCTTCCTTAGGAGCACGGATCCTCCTACTGGGGATTCCCAATAAAAAGGTTATGAGGCTTTTATGAGCACATACTGTGTTTCATTCATCTTGTTCTCAGAAAAGGCTGGATTATTTTTGCAGAGACATTTCAAAATGCATCCTAAAGCTGATATTCAGCATAAAAAAAAGTTCAGCTCAAAATGGTTGAAGTCTGGCAAAATTAGAAGCAGTTTAAACAGCATCCAGCAGTGGGAAGTTTCAGCCCACTTTACGTATCATTACCTGCTGTACTTCTCTCCAATTTGCTGGTTCTCTAACCACGTATTTCTTACATATTTGGAATGCGTTAGGAGGTACGATGCTGTGGAGTGAGGTAACATGGCAGCAGATGTGGCTGCCTGTGGCACAGGGGCAGGCTACCTCTATAGTCCTGGTTCGGCCAGGCCCTCCCAAGGAAAGAGGGACCCACGTTGTGGCATTTATCTGTGACCACCCTCCACCTGCACCAGGTCCCATGGGCAGCCCGCAGCGGCTGGCAGGTGACAGCCCAGGCCCAGCCTGTTCTACCATGGACTTTGTAAGGAAGTCAGCCAGCAGCTACATTTTCTAAGCATTGCATGGCTGTATAACAGCCTTTAAAGTCATAAGACATAACTGGCTTGGATTTAAAGCTGAAGAATAAAGCTCGCAAGCCATAGACTGCAGTCAAATAAAGACGTTTCCTTTGGATGGTTTTTAACTGCCAACAGCATAGCTCTGCTAAATTAATCTTATTCCTGGTTGGCATTAGCAAGAGCAGAACTACAGCCAAGTAACATGGGAAGTCATAGACAGAGTCAGGAAAAAAAGGTAGGAATTAACCTTTTTCATAGTAAGAGACAAATTCACCCAAATTCTACCAAGATGTGCAGGCGTGCTGGAGGAGAAGTTATGTGCAGAGCATATGCGATATTAGCAAATTCATTGATCTTTATGGGCTCAAGAGTAAGTGCTTGTGCAAAAAAATGAACTTATGGAGATGGATCCTCTTGTACAAGGTGTATAACTCTTGGGCTGTCTCTTTTCTATGTCACAAGAAGACTTTTGAGTCTGTTTTTAAAAATAAGTTTCAGACTTCATTTCATCTGCATCCCAAATGATAGCTTTTTTACTTTACATCAACAGATTCATTAGCCCCTCCGATCAAGCAGAAAGCTCGTTTTAAAATTAAAGATGCAAAGTGCCATTTACGGCCTCGCAGCAAAGAAAAAACAAAAGATTCTGGGAAGCAAGCTGGTTTAGGTATGTGGTTTCTTCTAACATGTAAACAGCAGTCTAATTTTTTGTTTGTTTGCTTGCTTGTTTGCATATTTTGTTTTCACACTGCAGATGGAAAAAAAAGTAATGGTTTTCATGTTTGGATCCGAATTTAAGTTCAGGCCAAGGTTGACACTCTAGCTGAACAGTGCCTTGGGTTTGGATCTGACAGTGCTGAAATGTCACCAGTTGCTTTGAAAAATCTTTGTTCAAAAGTACATAAGTTTGAAATTAAGCTGATCCTTTTTCTGGCATTGGTAATGGCAGAAATATCCTGAGACAAAAAGCTATGACCAATGCAAAGTTACATGAAACAATGTCAGTTTGGTTTGGTTTAGTTTTCCCAAATGAGGTTTATAAAAGAAAACGAAAGCTATTATTTATTTGCTTTATGCTGGATTAGTATCCCATTGCAGCAGCAAAGACAACCCCTAAGCGGGAAAGTTATAATCAAAATCTCATGTTACGCAGCCTTAGATCTTTTGTTATGTTGGAGTAAGTAGTTATGATGTTAGAAAAAATATTTAGAAGATTTAGACATAATTACCAAAAATGTGAAATTAAAAAAAGTTTGTGTCAGGCTGAATCAAAGTAATCACATGTTTTTAAAACTCAGTATGACTAGGTATGGGGTTTTATTATTACTAGTTTTGAACATCACTTTTAAAGTTGAACAAAATAGAGATTTTAAAAGTGATATGTATTTAACAGATCTTCATGACCTTTATTTCTTGTCCTCCATCCCCTTGATATCATGACAGGGACAATTAAAGAGTGGTTGGGTGTTACTGCTGTGCATTTCCACAGCTTAAAATATTTGGAGTTCATTTAAATTTAATATCAACTCGAAATTTTCCAGATTTTAATACACAGTATTGGTGTAATTGCAACAGTTCATATAGTTGCTTAAAGCAACTTAGCAGCTTACAGCAAATGTCTACTGGTGATATATTGTCTGTTGTGAATCTGTCTTAGAACCACTTTTGCTAGTGAGTGAGGAGTCATATGAGCCCTGAACAGAGAAGAGTAAAAATGCTAATGGTTTAAAGATTTTTATTTTTAAAATTTAGACTCATATTTTATCTTTACCCTACCCAATCTAGGCATTGATCTCTCTAATTTTCCAAGTATTGGTTTAAAACAAGTCTCAGTTGTCAAGATGCTTACCTTGTCCTTATGTATTGTCTTCTTTTAATAAGATGTGATTATCAGACTCATTTTTAAAGTCATAGAAGTTGGGGTTTTTGGTCCATACAGTCACCATGGGAATGTATTTCTTGGATGCATTTCCTTGTCCTTTGCTTGCTTTGCTTTGTGTTTGTTTTGTCATCTGAACTTCTGGGTCTAACAGTAAGATTGTATCATACAACCACGCACTTGGAATGAAATCATTCTGGTGGCTTGAGTGCTAGAAGTTTCTCCCTGACCTGGAAGGTCCATCGCCTATCACAAAAAGGATGTTTTTCACATAGATTTCTTTATATAGGGAGAGGATGCTTACGTCATTGTGTCCCAATGGATGTGGCCTTTCTCCTCAGTGGTTACACATAATTGACGAGGACATTCAGTTCCTCTGGCTTGTGACAGGACAAGAGGAAATRGCCTCAAGTTGCACCAGGGGAGGTATAGATTGGATATTAGGAAAAATTTCTTCACCAGAAGGGTTGTCAAGCGTTGGAACAGGCTGCCCAGGGGAGTGGTTGAGTCACCATCCCTGGAGGTATTTAAAAGACATGTAGACATGGTGCTTAGGGACATGGTTTAGTGGTGGACTTGGTAGTGTTAGGTTAACGGTTGGACTCAATCTTAAGGGTCTTTTCCAACCTAAATGATTCTATGATTTCCCCTCAGACAAAGCCTTCCAATATATTTTCATAACCTCCCAATCAAAGGCTTTTAAAACGTCTGATATCTGGTGATTGTCATTGCTGAAAGAGGTGGAATACCAGCTGGTAGTTTCTAGAGGCCCATACTGCTATGCTTTAGTCCCAGGCCTGGCGCGCTCACGAATTTGTGAAAATAGACTCTCTTGCTTTGTTTAACCATCAAATGACTGTATAGTATTGCTGATCTTAACTAATTTCTGTAAAGAGCTTTCTAATCCKTATGCAGAAAAGAGACAGGAAATTATAGGCATTAGAGGTACCACTGTGCAGCTTAGCATCACCACACTGTATTTTTGCCTCCTGCATTCACTAGCAAGATGAGCAAACCCAAAGTTGCACAGAGAAGGAGGTGTCTAACAATGCATGTGAAATGTTGTGATGCCTGTCACTGCATTCGTGATAACCCGGCTGAGATATCGCTTATTAGCCTGTCACTTGCTACTTTGCTACTTGATTTCTTTTCTGTGTTGCTTCTCTTATGCAAAGGAGGTCAATTCCCTTGTACAGACAACTGCCAGGTGACCTTTGTGAATCTCAAGTGCGATTCCTCCAAGAAAAAACGCCGAGGCCGCAAGTCACCGTCAAAAGAAGTGTCCCATATCACCACAGAGTTTGAAGTGGAGATGAAGTCAGAAGAAGTCTCAGGTTTGTGAAAGATCTGTCTGCGGAGAGAAATCAGAATTCATTCCTCGGTGTGTTAGAATCTCTTTGATGCTATTTCATGAAGCTGCCATGCAAACCTTTTAGCATAAGCCTCATTCAACAGCCCTTCCAAACGCAAAGTTTCAGAGATCTAATTGAAAGGAATCAGGTATGAAATTAAGCCAAAGGAACAAAGATTGAACCTGCAGCAGAATTCCTTCAAAGCCTCAAGTTAAGTCATGTACTTTAATTTAGTCTGATTTCTTTAAACAGCAGAAGTGCTAATTGATGCACAGAGAACGTAAGGATTAGATAGAAGTTCTGCAACAACGACGATAAAAATATCCTCCAAAATGTAAGTTGCTGAAACTTCAGTCTGAGAATCAAACATTTTTATCACACATTTGGTAAATTCATGTTTTCATAACAAACTTCAGGAGGAAGAAGAATTGCTTCAAGTTATTCATGAGATGGAATATTATGCTATAAAATCCAGCCAAAGAAAATGTAGGCTGAATTCTATAAACGTGTCAGTCCTCAAAGGCAGGTTTCTTAACCCATGGGGGGTACCTCACTAGCCAAGTGATTCAAACAGTAATCATGCCAGAAAGCACCTTTCTTTGTGTCACTCGTATTTTGGTCAGGGAATTGGGGAGAATTCCTAATCAACTGAGTAAAGCATGGGCAGAGAAAATTCAGAAACATTAGTGATGGCAGACTGAACACACATCTGGAAATACAACACAGTGGGAAATTCACYATTCCTCTAGCAGTGCACAAAGCACTAGTCACTGCTACTCTGTACAACAGAGTACAGCATTCTTGCACAGTGCCAACTTGATTTGGCTGGCTAGATTAATGCCTTCTGCAGCCCTCTCCCTGYGCACTCAGTATAACCAGATTTCTTAATGTTAGAGATATAAGCACTCATTGTGCACTTAGAGGCTGTGAAACTCAATTTGATGGACCTCAGTGTACTGTCTTCTCCCTTTAAAAGGCCTGATTTTGAATACAGTGAGCTGCTTCGACAATTTATATGGAGAAGACAGTGAAGCAAACAGAGGTACCATAGTGCAATTCAGGCTAAGCTTTTTGTTAACACCTCTTTTTAAACATGAATCTCAATTGCTTCTAGTTTTCTTATCATTTCCCATCTAGACACCTGTAACATTGACTGTGTTCGGAAAAGGATGGAGCAGAAGCTGCAAACTGCAATCAAAACATTGAGGAAATCTATTAATAAACAGCAATTTTACATTCAGTTTTCTGGGACAGAATATGAAGTGGCTCAGAAGCCAGCTAAAGCTACTGAAGGGCATGAAGCTTGCAGTACAGGGCAAGTGCTGCAGGATGGAAAATGCGGTAAGTCCCAACAACTCTATTCAGCCATATCCCCCAAAACAAGCAATCCAAAATTAACTTGTCCCTAGTGAGCCAGGCAGGAAATCTATGAGATAACAGACGATTTTGATCAATATTACTCAGCATATGTGCATGGACCACTGACCGTTCATAAGACTTTGAAGGGAGTTCATTAAATGATTGCAGGAAAACAAAAGAAGCATATATATGCATACATGCCCATGCTGTCAGCTGGTATGTATCAAGGCCTGCCACAAGGCAATGTTCGCAATTAGTTCCCAGTTGCTCCCAGCATCTTATGAAAACATAATAACAATTCTGTAAAACAATAAAATGGTGTTTGCCTAGGTGCTGTGTATTTAGATTTATATCGCCTCTCCCACTCTCTTCACCATCAAATAATCCATGACCCATGGATAGGTTTATATTTATCACTCAAGAGGTCCAATTAAAAAAAAATCAATAGAAATCTATTTTAGCTTTATGTAAAATAGCTAATTTCTTTAAGCCTTTTCCGAGCTTATCAGGCTCCAGTGCTTTACTGGGGGCAAGGTGCTAGTGCAAACCTATTAATGGCAGTTCTCAGCATTGCAAGCTTTCTAATCACTTAGTGTCATCTTTTCAAAATCAGCATATCTATTCTTCCAGCTTCTTTTAGACACCAAGTGATTTACAAGCAAAAAGAAATAGTTAAGTGCAGATCTGATAGCTGCCTCTAATGAGTTGGTTCAGAGGCTGTTTTCATCATATAGGAACAGTGATTTAGAAACTGTATTGAAAGACTGTTGCTATTAGCGTCTAGAAACCCATATATTTTAACTACCTATATCCAGCAGAGAAAAACATTTAATGCAGTTACGTGCTTTGTTGCAGCAAGGAGAGCATGTAGATTCATGTCTATATTTAAAACGCTTTCCAGTTGGGGTATTTGAGTGTCAAGAGGCATAAAATATTACATGGGATACATTGCCCTTAGAGAAATCTCTAGAACTGATCTCAGGCAACAGACTACTTCTAGTCGTCTTCCATAAAACCAACACATAAATGCACCTAGTGTAAACTAAAAATTCACATCGCTTCCCATACCTTATGCACCACTGTCTTAATTAAACTGCAATATACTGTTTTAAGACTGCATCAGCTTTATTAACAACACCTGTCTGATAAACGCTTTAGTGCAGTACAATGCCATTTAACGGCTTAAACAATAGAAGAAGGACCTCACCCTGATGTAAATTGACCTAGACCACAGTGGAGATGGGGCTGTTTACATCACGTGAGGATCCTGGACTAACATATGCAAAACATATGCCACTATAATACTGGGGCCAAAGAGATCCATCTTCTCTAAATGTTTGATATAAAGGCAAATGATGTGATCAAAATGAAAGTCCTTATATAGATTCCCCTTTTCTTTTCTCAGTTACCTGCAGCACGGGTACCTTTTATAGCGGAGAACATAATCAGTGCGTTCCTTGCTCACCAGGAACATACCAAGACACAGAAGGTCAACTTACCTGTGAGCCTTGCCCAAGTAACGATGGACAGGGAGTAGCAGGCGCCCGGAACGTGTCAGAATGTGGAGGCAAGTTTAATTTGATTATAAAAGGATTAGGTGTTGCCACACAGCCTGTGAGGCATGGAGGCTAAAAGCGGGGAGAGCCTTCCACACTTCTGTCTTGTAAAGGTAACAGAAGAAATCTCTGTGCGCTTACAAGCAATACACAAAATGTTTTGGCTTGTTCCATCCGCTGACATTGCCGACAAGAAGATGGGACCTGCTGCAGCAATGTGAGTTATGGTATGGAAACGAGCAAGCCAAGCAAAGCACTTTGCTTCAAGTCRGGTATGGAATCTGGACATACCTGGACTTGTAAGGACTCGTCAGGTATATTGTGAGCCAAAGGGATGGATTACTTTGGACTGGTATTGGTGAGTCTAATGAACCTGCT
Organism: Phoebastria nigripes; assembly: GCA_035582835.1. Taxonomy (NCBI): domain Eukaryota; kingdom Metazoa; phylum Chordata; class Aves; order Procellariiformes; family Diomedeidae; genus Phoebastria; species Phoebastria nigripes. The sequence continues at coordinate 284,439 of JAYKAV010002898.1, read as the reverse complement.
GATTTAATGTTTTGCATGAGATGCAGTTTACCTGGTCTAATCGGCAGCAATCATAATTTTGAGAAGTTACGCTGCAGGAATCTGTAACCTGGACTCAGAGCTAATGATTGCAAGTTTCAACGCTGCTTGAATTCACTGTAGCTTTTGGCAAGTGATGTAGCATCTCTGACTCAACTTCATGATATATAAATTAGATGATAATGATGATAATACCTGGTTTCAGAAAAGAGCTGTGATGTTCAGTTTGTTAATGCTTCTACTGTAACTTGATCAAGATAAGGTTTTAAGACACAACTGTTAATTATTTTCTCTACCTTATTTCATTACAGATGAGCAAAATCTAGTTTATAGCAGATACATTATTTGACTTTGAAAGAAGTCTGTCCCATCTGCTACACAAGTTCTAACTTTAAAACTCATCCATGTAATTTACATTAATGCTTTCTTCAAGAATATCTAGAGTGAACACACAATGAATGACACTTGAGACACTGTCGTGTTTTCCCCATCCACTGAATAAAAAAATAACTGTAGTGTCTCCAGTCCAAACATATGGTAGATTTAGATTTTGCTGATTTACTGTATGAAGGAACTATCACAGAAAAATTCTTGAAATGCTCCTGCATCTTTGTTATGCTGACTTCTATTTAGCCAAAATCCAACAAGAACAGCTAATCAAAATAAAATCTGAGTTTTTAAAAGTTGAATATAGTATACTGACCAAAGCAGCACAACAACTAGAGGAAAAAGACTGTTTTGTTTCAAGGCTTGCATTTGAATTATTGTTCTGCACAACAACAAAAAGAAACCCTTCTGATTATTTTCGCAGAGTGGATCTGTCTCAAAATGTTTGTTGTCAGATCACAACAGTCTGTTTTTCTGCTCAACTCTACCCTTTTCTCTTTCTCTGAAAGTGGCAAGAGAGAATATGCTTTGGACTTCATAAACCTCCCTGTCAAAGATTTTATCAAAATCAGGGTATCTCCATAAAATGTGTCAGCATGTGTGATGAAACAGTGTATTTTGATGAACACAAATTTTGTTAGAAATGTACTCACCACCTGTAATCAATAGTATTTTTGCATCATATCTTCTGGAGCAGTAATGCCTGTGTAGTAACAAATAAGCTGTGACTGAAATCCTCACCCCTACAGGTGAGGCACATACAACAAGTATGTAAGAGATTTTAAGTGCCTATTGCATAGAACTCTATGTTGTAGCTGCAAGCGAGTAAGATGCTGTGATACTTAAGTTACGTGTGATCCATGTAGGTMCAAGGCCAAAACACAATTAGGAAACCTAGTCTTTTGGGGCATTTCTGAGGGAAATCACCTCAGGTTGATTTTGTTGGCAATTTCAATACAGAAGCCAAGAAGAGAGCAAGTTAGCTCATTCTTATATACAGGTAAGGACTGAGACATATTAGTGCTGAAAGCATCGGGTATTTAGCAGTGTTAAAACCCAACTGTACTGCTTCTTTAAAAGGATGTCTGTAAGCCATGCTTCACAAGTACTTAATTTTCACACTAAAATCCAGATCCAAATCCACTCTTCATTAACTGCCTTCATGTTGAAGTCCAGTGACTAGTTGGACCAGACCAGGTGGATCAGTTTTGCTACAAAAACAATAGCAGAATTGTCTTCAAATCAGTAATATCATAATATTTCTCAGAGGTCTGTGTCACAACAGCCAGCTTGTACAGTCATATTCCAGTCAGCTGGGATGGAAGTGCAACTAAATCCCGGAGATCCTGGTCCCACAGGTGCCCATAGGAATTTGACTTTTATGGGGACAGAACTTGAACTCTGCTTTTGCTCAGGAGCTCTAGTTCATCCTAAGTGCCTAGTACCCAAGATGCTGGATGCCCCCAACTTTTCCCAGCAAGTATCAGGGTTCTTAAGAGACCCCCAACCCCACCTGGAGCTCTCAGAACTTTCAGGTTTTCAAGCCAGTTGTTTCTGCCTGCTGTTCAGTTCTCAGGGAAGCTAAATTACAAAGTATTGGGATTATGCAACCTCAGGGAACACCTAACATCTCAAAGTGCTGGTCTCCCAGACTGGGGTGGTGTGAAGATATGCATTAATGCCATAATCTTGAAAAACTTGACATCCTGATTCTCAGGTAGGTTGTCAAGGAGTAAAGTACTCAAGCTAGCAAGAACCAAGCCAAACAAACGCCTATCAGAAATTGCCTGGAGAGCAAGTTTTGAAACTACCTTGTATCTGTCAGTAGACTCATTCACAAAGTGCTTTGCTTTACACAAATCACCATTTTCTGGCAGAAGAGCTTCTGACAAGCACTAGTTTTCACAGCTACCTGGAAAGCTGCTGGTATCAGCTGTTCTCATAGACAGGGTGGTGGACTGGTCYCATCCAGTCTGGTAAATCCCATGATCTGCTGTTCCATGTCTGTAAAATGGAGATACAAAAAAACAATTACTTGCTTCATAGATATGGTGCAGTTTCATTTTTTCCTACAAAGTGCTTTGAAATTCTCAGATGAAAGACTTAGTGAAAGTACAAAGTATTCTAACAACATCTTAATAGAGCCCTTGCTAAAAAAAAACAAAAACAAAAAACAAAAAACAAACAAACAAAAAAAAACCAAAACCAAAAAAAACCAAACATAGGTAGCAAAGAGCTTATTAAGAAACTAGTTGTATTTACTGGTCTTGTTTTTAGGAAGCAGTTACAGGAACAATACAAAATCAGCAGGTAAGATTAGAATTTGATCTGCAGCTGTCTTGATGTCATGTGTTTTAAGTTAAAGGAAGCATTGCTACCTACTAGTTGGTTTTATACTTTGTCCAGAAAAGTCGGTTCACTAATACAGATGATCATTTTCAATTTCCAGGGCAGTGTTCTCCTGGGCACTATTCTTCAGATGGTTTTAAACCTTGTAGAGTCTGTCCTCTTGGTACGTACCAGCCTGAACCAGGAAGGACCCTCTGCTTCCCATGTGGCGGTGGGCTTCTGACCAAGTATGAAGGTGCTGTTTCCTTTCAAGACTGCGAAACCAAAGGTGAATTTAAAATCTTTCCATGATTCATATGCCTGCTGCTTGCCCTTTTGTTTGTCATTTTCAATGCCAAGGGGCTTTGAAAGGCTCTAAAACAAACATAGTCACTGCGTGTAGAAACATGGTGTGTGATTAAATTAAATGGTCAGGAAATCTGTAAACTAAGAATGATCTCCTGAGGTTACGGAGACTGAACAGGCTTTATGGTTTTTCTTTGGAATTTACCACAGGCAGGTACAGAGTCAGTGCTGCAACTGATAAGTGAATCAGCCCCACTGCATGGCAAGAAATAAGACAAACTTGCGTTAGACAATGCTTTAGCCTTCTCGTCCTGTATATTTTTATTTACCAAATTAGAAAAACTAAACACTACAGAAATTATATGACGTTAAGRATTGATTATTAATGGGCTAGGCAGAAACTGTAAGCGTGCAACACGTTGCGTGTTCCATAACGTCAACTTCCAACGCAAATGCTGAAGAAGGAATCTGCCCAAATGCATTTTGGTTTAGTTACTGCAATGACATGCTGGCCCTGGCAAACAGACACTAATGGAAACTTCTCTCCTGCTATTGTGAAAGGCATTTTTATTGTTGAGGCAGATATGTATCAGCTTCCATTTATTACAAACTCATTGGAAACCACTGTATTAAATACAGTGAGAGACATATGTAGCACGTGTTACTAGTTTGTAAGGGTTTAGCTCTAGTCTTTGGAATATAATTCTAGTTAGAATGGGAAATACAGGGAGCTGGTGTCTTTTTTGCCTTTTATGGCCTAATAAGTATATTGCAGAAGAGGGATCATGAGGTATGTCCAGGGTAGAGGAAAGTTCTCTCTGCACTGAAGATTGCTACTTTCTGCAAATAATACACCTCATACCTTACAGTTCATTGTTCTCCTGGACACTACTACAACTCCACAACACACAGATGTATCCGATGCCCTGTGGGAACGTACCAGCCTGAGTTTGGTCAAAACTACTGCATCACCTGCCCTGGGAACACAAGTACAGATTTTGATGGCTCCACTAATGTTACGCACTGCAAAAGTAAGTTGCATTTGTATTAGTTGTGAGACGACACGTATCTTCGGATCTGAACTGCAACTTGAAGGTTCCATCTGTCAGGCTGGACTTCAATTCTGTATTTCCTAGTTAGCATTTATCTACTGCCAGAGGGAATAGTAAAAATTGGGAAAACAAGGAGAAAAAAACCTGGAAAAGTACCACTTGATGCATATGATTGTTTTAGCTTTAATGTAATTTGGCAGAGTACCAGCTACAAGTTAAAACTACAGAGCTTTTGGTTTCTCAGAGCCTGTAAGTTGTCTTGCAGTGATGCATATTCCTCGGTGTCTCTGTAAAGCACAGTATCTCCTATCAGAGTAACTGCCATTTTATAATAATTATAAAATACTAGGAGATATGGTGACGCATACTGCAATTGCCAGGTAATCGCTCATGACAGTGAAATCTTCTCATAGGCTTTTTTACAGTATTCGGCCTCCTATCTTCAATTACCAATAATTTTAAATATCCCCAAGGATTCCAGTGCGATTTTATTTGATCTTTTGTGAACAACTGATTCTTTTAGGCAAGCAATTTTTTTCATCTCTACCATGCTAATTTAAGAGAACGTCTCTATAATAATTAGGTGATGTCATCTAAACTAACTATTCATGTGCAAGTCTACTGTAAGTTTTTATTCTGATTACATGCCACATGTCTTTGAAGCCCTTCATCATTTCTAATGTAATTTGAGTAAATTAGATATTTGTAAGGAATTTGAAGAAGTTTGATGATGTTCCTATAAAATAAAACCATACTTGTCACTTCGTTGTCTTAGATACTCCCTGTTTTCAAGCCAATTTCTGACCTTGCATAATCTTTGAGGCTTGGATTAAGCAAAATATTTAAACATATACCTAGTTTTACGTGGGTGAGTAGGCCTGGAGAGATCAAGCTTAAGTAACTTATTGAATCAGGCTTCTGTGGCAAATTCAATAGGAGTTTTGAAAACTCAGAAAGTAAAACTGATCCATCAATGGAGATTCTTTATTAACTGGTTTAATCTCAGATAAAGCAAGGCAGATCTGTAATCAAGGTAAGGTTGGCTATTAGGATCATCACGCTCATTCAGCTAAATCAGGTTAAAAAACAAGTGAAGTTAAACCAGAATACCTTCTGCATGTCAGCATGGTCTCAGTGGTAACCAGCGTGAGTACCTCCACAATGGGATCATGTTTACTTAGCTGTGTTCGTTTCTTAATCAAATGTTAGAGCAGCCTGAATGAAGCGTTGAATCAGTTTATACACCGGAGATTAAGGTTTTGCAAATCAGTTGGAGCAGCCCTGCAGATCAAGTATTCTTTTAAAGGCTTTCCACGCTAAACAAAGAGGCAGCTGGAGAATGTATGCATTTCTAAAACCACAAGGAGGAGTTTTGACTTGCTCTTGACAGATCTAGAAAAACACCTCAAATTAGCTAATCAGCTAACACAAATGCTAATTTATGTTTCTCTACAGACCAGCACTGTGGAGGAGAACTTGGGGATTATACTGGCTACATTGAATCGCCCAACTATCCTGGAGACTACCCAGCTAATGTTGAATGCATTTGGAATATAAATCCACCCCCAAAGAGGAGAATACTCATCGTAGTACCTGAGATATTTCTCCCAATTGAAGATGAATGCGGTGATGTTTTAGTAATGAGAAAAAGTGGTAAGTTGCCAGACATGGGTTATATAAATATTTATTGCAAACTGACTGAGTGGAAAGTTCATATTGCAGGGACAACTGTCTTCACCTATCCAGTGTTTCTAAAAGGATTGTTGAATGAACTGGCACAGCAAGTTAAAACAGAACACTGTACCAATAACAATTAACAGAGTGATATTAATTATTCAAGTGTCTTGGCTGAATCACAAAGCAGTTAATGGGCTTCTGTCTGGCCCTATTATCACGTGGGATAAATTGCTGCCACTCTAGAAGTCAACAAAGCTTTGCTAAGTTATATTGGAAGAGCTATCTCCTGTCATGTGTACCAATTGTACTCTCACTTATCCTTTGCAAGTATATATATGCTGCAGTTATTGCTAAATCTGGGCAGTGACACAGGTTGGTACACCTGACACCCTCAAGAAATCCAAAGTTTTCCCAATTTTATGTGGAGTGGGGGGKGTGTTGTGTCTTTGATTATGAAGTTAATTCAACAACTGCTGAAGTTAAGACACCAATGAGATGCACTCCTYCTTCAGTCCTATGTAGGCATCCAGCTTCTGGTAATCTGTTGCTAAATCTCCAAGAAGCACCAAACCTGAAAGGCAAACCTGGAGCTTTGTTTAAAACAGCATATTTTACTTGCTAAAACAGTGTATTTTATTTGCTAAAACAATTTTCACAACTTTTTATCCTTGAGGGCTTGTGTTGACATCTCTATATATCAGAAGAAACCTGCTCACTATAGATGGAAGGAAATTATATCTGTACAGATCAGTTTTTTAAAAGCAAAGCACTTACCGTAGCAAAACAAATCAGTTGTCCTTCTAATCCCAAACTGTGGTTCCAACAGTGAGTAAAGCCAGGCACATCAGGGAAAAGTTTGACTTTCACTTCAGTACCAATAACAGTACCAAAACAACAACAACACTGGAAAATGAGGGCAGTTTTTCAGAGCTGTGATTTGTGATCGCTGTATGTTCAGCATCATAAGAGTAGATCTTCCGAATATTTATCATAGTTCATGTACAGTCAGCTGCTAACATTACTGTGGAAAAACTGATGGCAGTTGCAGACTCACAGTTAAATCCACTTTTTTGCACTTCAAGAATCCAGATCCCATTCAATTCAAAAGGTCTCTTTTTGCTAACATTGGTGAAAGTTGAATCAGCCCTAGCAAGTTCAGATTTTAGGTTACACTTGTTATTTTCCCTAATTATCCTGTGGCTATGGAGTGGGTTTTTTTGAGCTAGGTAAGAAGCTATTTTTTCCTTTTGTTTGAAATTCATTTCAACTTAGAGGAGCCTCATGATACATTCATAATGATCTGAAGACATCCTGCACCCTCCATCTGTTACTTATCTTCGGGGCAAATGGGGGTCTTTCTGGTTCCCAGCTATTAGTTCTGTTTCAGTATAGATAAATGACATTTTATTTTCAAACCTACAACCAAGTGTTTTGCACTGGGAGGTGCTGGTCCATTATGATCCCGGTAAGAAAGGCACTGAGATTCTGTAAGGTATCATTTAAAATGCTATTTATTAGAGCTATCATTATAAGGAGAGAATTGTATAGGTAATCTTACATCCCTTTAGATGGTGGGAACAACAGGCAGCATAGCATCGAAGGGGCCTCTGATCCCCATGCAGCATGCTGGGCAGACCCTGTCCATAGAAGAGATTTTGCCCTTTCAGTCATTYGAGCTATTATAGGATTTTCTTACAAGGAAACAACTCTATTTATCATTTCTACTGTCAAACAGAAACAATGTTCTCATGAGCACTTCTTGCTGCACTTCTAGATAAAGGCAAGGCCACACAGTAGCGTAATCACCGGTACCAAGTGGGAGCTGCCTGCAAGTTCCTCTCATTACAACAAGCTGGCTGAGGTTCTCCTGCAGCTATGGGATTTGTGCAGCACAACGCAGGCCTGAAGGCCATGCTGGACGCGCAGCACAGCACAGGCCTGGCCATACCCAGGTTAACTGTTCTGTGGATCACTAACTCCTCGTGTGCGATGGTCTTTTGGTCAGAATCACTACACCAGGCTATTACATTCTGATAAGTGGTTTATTGCTATCAGATGGACTCCCCAAACTGGGCATGTAAGGAGCTGGTTACCACATCTGCCTAGCGTGCAGCTGACTTGTTCTTACCTATCTGGGCCCAGCGTATGGGAACCCTGGAATTCAATGCTAGAGTAGTACACAAAATAAGTAATATTGATAGTAATTTTATAAATGTCAAAAATTATCTCTGGCACCTCGCTGTCTACTTAAGCTTCTTGCTGTGGGGCAGAGGGGTTCCCATTACCTTTGTGGAAGAACTTACTTCTCCTTGTAGACAGATAAAGACTACATCCCTTCTATCACAAAAAACTTCTGCTCTCAGGAATATGTCAGCTGAGAAGTGTCTTGTCWATTTGACATTTCTGACCTCTAGATCAGGAAGGGTGCAAAAAGTTATTTTATAAAGAACACGTCTTTATTTAACCTTCTTTCTAGCTTCTCCTACTTCAATTACTACATATGAAACGTGTCAGACTTACGAGAGACCTATTGCATTTACCTCAAGATCACGGAAGCTCTGGATTCAGTTCAAGTCAAATGAAGGAAACAGTGGCAAAGGATTTCAGGTCCCCTATGTGACTTACGATGGTGAGAATGGGATTGTTCTCCATCTTTGTGTTATATCTGAATTACAGAAAATTGTCCTTTAGAATCTCTCTTATGCTGATGACAGGGAGAGAAGAATGAGGAAAAACTTGATGTAACTCATTTTTAGTCCAGTGAATTACTTTAAAACCAGTTGCAAAGACTTTGAAATAATACCTAATTTTATTTTTATTACTTTTTCTAATACTTTAAGGATGGACAGCAAGTTACACAGAATTCTTTAAACTTAATTCTTATCCCACTGAATTCAACGAGACTCCTTTTAATTGGCATTTATCATATGCATAATGAAAATACCAGTAATTGCTGTGCATTTGAGGAAGCCCCTTCATCAAGTCCTACTGGTAACCCACACAATTTTGAAAATTATAAATTAATAAAATCACAAGTCCAACAGAGAAAAACAGTGATGCAAGAAGAAATATCCTTTCAGTAACCACTTTCATAAATCCACATTTTAAAACAGTCTGCCTTGTCATATAAATTATGCATTAAACTGTATATTTTGGACTTTGGGATGATTTCTGTTTTAATGAAAGAGATACTTTTCTGTGATACCTGTGGCAGCTGTTAGTCCATCTCTTTTCCAAACACCAGTGCAATTTTGTGAATGGTGAGAAAATCTGTATTAAGCTGGTCATTCAGGAATCAAAATGAGAGCTGTTCTCAGGGCAGAAAACGAGGATCTGTTCCTGACTGTGCTGCTGACTTCACGCATAATCTTTGACAGTTATTTCATATCCCTGGTCCTGTTTCTTCATCTCTAGAATGCAGATAATAGAGCATTATTATTATTATCTGGAGGGAGTAGTTTTCTGGGGCTAAGTTAGAATTTATATGGGTAATTCAAAATTACTGTTCTAAAGCAGTACAGAATTTTTATGTGATTAGATTAGACTACAGCAGCTTGAGAGACACTGAATAATTAACTGGATACTAAATTTCTCAGCTCTGTCTTGAAGAGGAGGTCTAGCTAATGTCTGGCTATTATCCTTCCAAAGGATGTCACAAACAGTCACTCAACTGATCTTTATTTTGCAGAGGATTACCAACAACTAATAGAAGACATTGTTCGAGATGGACGATTATATGCATCAGAAAATCATCAAGAAATTCTAAAGGTAAGAAAATTCTGCTTTATCTGAGGCTAACCAAGAATTCCTTTTACTAAATATTTTCCCAAGATAGTTCTCATTACCTTGATAGGGTCATAATATTTAAACCTCAAGTGTGACCCAAATTAAAATTCTCTGTCTTCTGAGGTTTATGCTGGTATTTGGAGCAGCACAAAATCAGCAGCTCAGCTGGGCTGAGCACATGTGTACGTCCTTTGCTGAATCAGGAACTAAATGAAATGTATGCTAACATGATCGTATGTTAGAAAAATTAGTCAACCAAGAACGAAGAACCTATTGTTTGAAGAGCCTTCTTCAGCCTCTGTCTGGCATGTGTTTAAATGAGTCATTAAGTTAGAATTTCCTGTGCATTAAAAAATTTATTTACCTAAATCACTGTCCTGCCTCAACAAGACATAACCATAGTGTAGCACTGTAAGCTGTCCATGAAATGGTTTTCCAAAGGCACAGGCAACACATTGGAGAGAATTGTGGAGGAAGGCTGCTGGGCTGCCACCTATAACAACTAACTAATTAAAACTGAAAAAAGGCTGTTAGAAGGCAAAATTCAGCYGTGTAAATGTACGGCTCGGAAGAACAGGAACTGATTAACAGCCAGCTCCCCTGGCTATCCCTGCCCTAGCCCTGCCAGTATTCTCTCACTAGAGCTTCCAGGTCGCTCAGGTCCCAACTCCAGTGTATACGGTCAGGCACAGGCTCAGTTGAGGCTCTGAATCGAGGYGTTACCAAGGTGCAGGAGAAGGTCCTCAAAGAGCTCAGCATCACTGAAGACCTTCTCTCTTGTTTGTGGAGGGGAGGCCCTGGACAACAGCGTGAAACAGGCTGGAAGGACACTCAGAGGCAGTTTGCAATTCTAATGCCTAACTCTGCAGCCGGTTTGTGGTTAACCCAGCTGCTACCCTCTCAGTTCAGGACCTTCCAGGAAYGCTAATTGCAAAAAAAATGTCCGGCACAGTAGAAAGATTGATCAGTATAAAACTCCACAGCAACGTGGAGTAGTTCCCTTACACTGCTTTACCCAGAATCAAGTTTTGCAAAAAAAAACCAACTGATTGTTGTTCCTTAATTTTGAAAGCTGTGCAGACACTAAATCCAAACCCTATTTTTATCTAATATATATGTTGTCTCCCATAGGACAAGAAATTGATTAAAGCTCTCTTTGATGTACTGGCACACCCACAAAACTATTTCAAGTACACAGCACAAGAGTCAAAAGAGATGTTTCCAAGATCATTTATAAAGCTACTGCGATCAAAAGTTTCCAGATTTCTACGACCATACAAGTAGTCTAGCGGTATTCAATTTTTGGTTACTTTGCATTCCTGTCAAATATTGTCTTTCCTCCATAGTAGAAACATTTGCTAATTTGAAGGCTCTTTTTTGCAGTCTTTGTTTTCAATTGTATATTGAAGAATACCTATAATGTTTTATAATCGTTAAAAGCCAATGTTCTGAATGGGATTTTTACTTAAAAAAAATTGTGCATCCCTGAGTGCATCTAGTTGAAGATCCAAATTTGTGTCTGCACTAGTGTATCTTCACTTTCCATTTGAAATTACATTATGTAGAAAATATTCTTTCTAGCTTTTTATTTTTCATCAACAATAACTTTCATCAAAGCAAAGAAGGAATCTATTCAAATCTGATTAAACTACCTGCAGATAAGTTCTGTTGTAGAAAGAAGTATGTAGTATAAATAATATTTGGATTTTGAATTGCACTTGAAGTTTATATTTGAATCTTTAGAAGAAAACAAAACAATCTAAATTTTGTTGTTTCTCATTTGTGGCTTAGTGGAACCTCTGTCCAAGTAGAAATCAAAAGGGAAAAAAAGAAGAAAAAAAAAAAAAAAAAAGAAACAGATGTATAATTTTGTTTTATGAATTACATAAGATTGAGTCCCATGCCCTAATATCCTAATGTTTTTATCTGTCCTCTTCTAAACTTCTTCAGAGGTTTGCCACTGTCAATTACTTCATTGAAACAGATTTAGCTCTAGATTTCCGTACACCAGTTGGTCCCTTCAAAGGCATTTACAATAGGATAGGTGAGAAATGAACAACAACAACAGTAGTAGTCTTGTTTTTCTTTCTGTTAATAGAGCATCTAACTAAGTACAATATATAAATATATAAATATATACTTCTATTTGTGGGTACATTAGTAATGTTATCTTTAGTTACTGTAAATATTATTCATGCTTAAATCTTTACTCCCACACACCCTATTTACTCATATCTATTTGTAACTTTGCTTAGATGATTAAATGACTTCTCCAAGTGCTTGTCACTTCCGTTAACACCAAACTGAAGCCTTTTGGAGTTTTATAATACTGGATAATGGTTTACTCTGGGACAATCTCTGTCAACACACATTATTCCAGGAAAAAGAACATCAGTTAAGATGCAACTGCTGTCCAGTAAAGGGTCAGCTATTGCCTCGTCCTTGGGCACCCCTCACGTGCAGACCAACAGTTACCCCTGAGGATGACACACGTGAGAGGCGCTCACTAGGGAGGAATTCTTGTTGGATCTGTCATCTCTAAAATGCTGGGAACACACCTGTGTCACAGGCCCAGACTCTAAGCGGGGTGAGGGGGTGAACAGGACAGAGTTTTGCAGATGAGTTGGAGGGCAGGCCCTGCAGTCTTCAGAGACCCGGCGCCCCCTTTTATCACAAATTTGCACCCGCAGTGCCCATCAACCACGGGGACTGTACGGTCTGCAAGAGACCATTAGCCTCGTGGTCAGGCCTTCCTCGCAGAGTGACAGGTACTGGTGGGTTATGATGATGATAAATCCTGCATTTCCTGCTGTTCCCTGGCACAGGAGCTAATTTCAATGAGAGAGTAGCTATTTTTATTAGTATTTCAACCTCTTTACTTTTCAGTCCTTTCGTCTTGTATATCATTTTCCCTTTTGTTCCTACAAGTTTATTACATGGAGAAATCAACTATCATGCCAACATCCATTCAGAAAAAGACTAACATACAGTTTTGCTTCACTGCATTTTTTTTTGCGTACCTACCCTATAGTTTAGCATACCCTTGGATGCTCTCAAAGACATACATTAAGGGTGGTTATGGTTAACTTCTTACACTTTCTTTTGTCTGTGAGCAAGTAACGTTTAAATTTACAAAGCTGTTTTCTGTTGGCTACAAGCGGTTGAATATTCCATTTCTAAGAGACACCTTAAGTATTCTGTTGAGTTTTTCTATGTGGCCATCTTGTAATTTTGCTTGCCTTCTTTCCTTTTCTGTCAAAGAGCATAATTTTTTTCTTTCTATGCCTGAACAGCTTTAACTTTTGGTCTAACAATGCAGATTTTTCACTGATGGATCTTAGGTCTTTGACAAGCTTTCTCTTTAATATATATATATATTTATATATTAACCCTTGTTTCAAAATGTAACATCTCCATAAAAGTCCTTTTTTAAATGCTGTTAAACCTAATTTTTTGTGAGGATGTTGAAACTACTTTTATTAAATATTCATTATGGGTTACGAGAGGTGGACATTTGAAGGAGAACATCTCATCAGTCCTAGATTCAGTGCATGCCTGGAACGAAAAAAAAGTTACATGTATTTTCTTCCCTCACAAGAGTTATTTGTAGAAAAAAATTAAATCTTAAAAAAGCAAAAATTTTTTTAGGCACTCAATTATGTATAACTGTATAGCTAAAAAACTACTTCAGCCAAACAGTATTTCAAAGTCTGATAGGTTATTCAGAATGATTAGAACGGGTCAGGATTGCAGCCATCCTACTGAAAGATATGAAGGAAAAGATATGAAAGATACAGAGAAAAATAACTTCCTCATTTGTTGAACAATTTACAGTGATCTTTACTATTTCAAACTTCAGCAAGCGAACTTTGGAACCTGATGCTGTGCAGTGAGTTTAGTAAAATCCTTGCTAAAATTTTTGCTTAACTACCCACACGTTTGGACATAATACCACTGTACGACACTGGTGCCAAGCAGGACAAACTTCCTCTCTGGAACAGGGCTGAAAGTAATTGCCTTACGAGTCCAGAAACCACTGGCAGAACCGTAACAACATTTTCCAGGTTCTTAGCTATGTGGGGAATCCAGTGCCAGATAGCGACTACGAGAGGGACGTGTCCCAGTTGTGGCCACTGTTAGTGGGACCTTGGTAGAGCTGTGAGAGGTGAATACAGGAGGGACTAGCCGCATTTAGTTCTGGTACAACTCACCCTGACTTAGAACCACATTAGACAAAACCAGGGTTTTGTCTAGTTCATCCTGACAGACAACCTGGGAGTGTGTGTTAGCTCATATTCCCCGGAGCCATGTCAGGGCATGGACTCCACAGTCAGGACAGGGCGCTCGGGGACTTCTGTAGCAAATGCAGACTTTGTGTTGCTGACAGCAGTGAAAGAAAGAGAATCATTTGGCCTTCAAAAGTATACAGTGAAATGCTTCTGAATATATAGGGGTTTCATATGTGATATATTTAGAAAATGAGTCAGGTTTGAATGTTTGCAGCTCTGCATAGAAATGCCTTGGATGTGCAAATTTCTAATGAAATAAGTAATGACAAGTGGTATATAGGACTGTCTGAACCGATTTCAGCTGATTTGAACAACAGCACAGAATTTTTACATCAGCTCTAAAAGTTAAAAATGCTTTGACTTTCACACTAGATTTATAGTTACAGAAACTGGTGGTCACCAAATAGAAGGTGAGCTCAGCTCTTCATTTGTTAATGTAGGTGTAGGATGTCTTCATTGTCAGAAGTCAGAGAACATATTGCTGCTATACAATAACAGTACAACAAGGAATGTCGTCTTCTATGGAGAAGACCTAGACACATTTGGGAATCAAAAACCATACAAGGAGAAATATGGCTGCCTTTAAGAAAACCAGCTTCATGAAATGAATCAATACATCGCAGAATATAAAATTTTGGCTTTTACCCTAAAYGTGAAATATTGCATTTAAACATATTCAATAAATACAGCCCTGTATCTGTGCTTATAGAATTACACATTGTATGCAGGATGGGTGCAACAACATGTTTATGTGTTATTACAGGAAGGCTGAAGAAGCRTCCATTTGTGATTGCCCAATTCCACGTCACAAACGGAGCTTTTTGTTTTCAATTTGCAAATGCCTGTATGCTTAAAAGCTGCACCTGTAGCACTTACCATTTTAAGCCTCTCCTCCTGCTTTAAATACTGCACTTATTTTTAGTGAGGTGGTGGTGAATCATCCCTAAACATTCTCATGTGCCACCAAATCACCACCTGCATACCTGCTGCAGTCCAGGAGACTGCAACAATCAGAAGTTGCTAATCAAGCCCTAAGTCGTGCTGTGAAAGCACTCGTTAGTGATCGCTGTGGGCAAGGTGCCTGTGTGTGTCATTTGCGTACAGGAAGCATCAGGATTCGGTGTTCAATAGATTGCCACCTGCATCTTGCCTGCAGTAGCAAGATTTATTCTGCCTGAAGATGTAGCTCACCGAAACTGGATTTAAAGCCGCTGAAGTCTTCTTTCAGCCCATTTTCTTGCCCTGCCTTCCTTCCTCCATCATACATTAGATTATTACCTAAAGACCAACTTTTCAAAAGAAATTTATTTCCTCATTGTGCCTCCTCGATAGAATAAAGTTAAATCACAGTGTGTTATAACTACTGAAGATTTAGACTGATCTTTCCTACACATCAGCTTCATACCAGGGTAAGCTTACTTAAAAGTAAGTAAGCTTACTTAAAACTAGCTTACCTAGTAAGCTAGGTTTAGTTTAGTTTAAGTTTAGTTTAGTTTAGTTTTAGACTAGCTTCAATAGATACAGGCTTGGTCGCAGAGTTATCAGAGAGTCCGCATTCTGAGTTGTCAGCTGGTTTTGAAAGAGCACAGCTCACCTGTAGTCCTCTGTGTGTAAGCAGAACACAAGGACGATGCCACATGAACAAGAAACATGCTTACGTGCATTAAACATTCAAAGAGGAAAATCAAACCCCACCCTGTGCCCCTTTGTAAGCGTGCCCAACAGATTCACATTTCTCAGGTCAGTCTTATCTATAAACAACCCAGTTTTAATCTTGCAGATAACAAGTTATGAACATCAGGAGCAAAAGTAGTGGTATAATTCTTATACAGGACCTGCTGACAGGTCTCTGCGAGCAAAACCTAACTGCTCTGTGCCAGTTCCCATTTCTGGACTCTAAATACCTTTGCGTGCTCTTAAAAAAGAAGCTGGAGTGAACTCTTCAACAACTGAATCCAGTGGCAAATTTCTCAGCCACCTCAGGGGTCTGGATTTTCCCTTTTCTCATGATGGGAATGAGCAACACACGCAGTTACTTGTACCTGTGTCATGAGTTCAAGTAGTTGCATTTTTTTCATAGTTTAAAACCACTGATTGACAGGAATGGTAGTAACTGGAGAAGTTCTGTAGACTCTCAATACTTCGAGACTTTAATGAAATAGTTGTCTAGGATGAGAGACTGTTGTAAGCACTTGGGCGGGGGGAAGACTTTTGTCTCCCATAGGAATTTATGGAAGAAGGGAAATTTCTGTAAGGCAATATGAACTTATTCCTCAGTGTGAGACTTGGATTCAAAGAGGAGTCTCATGTTTTATCGTAACATTTTTCATCTGAATAGAAACAGACTGGGAAATAAACTCTTCATGTCAAAAACCTGTTATCTAAGTATCTGAATATATACAATTCCAGTTTGTTATTTCATTTATTTATTCTGTTTCATCACTAAGCTTTTAATCTATAAAATTAATATGTAATATACAAGAGTAAAATGTACAGAAGTACCTTTAGATGTAATAATTTAAACCATCTGTATTCAGAAAGCAGAGATAACAAGTTTAAAGATATACAAACAATTGCAATTCAATTTTAGCTGAGTTTCTCAATATCTAGAAAAAGAAGTGGCTTTGCTTAATTAAACTTTATTTTAATGTTTGTGAAAATATCTTTTTTAGAGTTCGGTTTTGTTACTTTTTTAATTAAAATTATTTTGTAAATATTGTTTTCTATGTTTTATACCTTAGAAAGGCCGTTAATTTGCATTGACAGCAGCAGATACTCAACACGATGATAAAAAAGGTACTTTAGGAGACCGGGGTGGATGTGGTCAGTAGTCAGATTCATCCTTCCAGATTACTGCTCCTCTATTTCTGCAGTCTTGCTGGCATCATAGGAAGAGTTTTCTGGGGCAATTTAACCCGCTAATTTTCACAGAATTGACTCTCAAGTGTCATTCCAAAGTGCTTACCATTTTCATAACATCTAAAGAATATGTATTTTGAAGTTAGTGCTAGTTCTTCCATTGTTAGGATAAGAAACAACACAAAACTCAGAAATAAAAGGGAATTCAAAAGATTACACCCAAACATGGTATAAAGACAAGGAAAGGTATGGTATCTCTGTGCTCCTAGGTAGCAGTGGAAGTGATAAAACCTTGTATTGGATCAGATCATAGAGCCTTTTTTAGGCAAAACTGCCACTGAGGTCAGTGGTGGTTTCACCTGCATAAGGTTCACTATGATTGTGTCCATCATCTGTTAAGCAGGMATTTCTGGTAGACTAGATTTCGGGGGAAAATACCTGGAGTGTAATACTGGTTTCTGTACCAATTTGCTCTGTGTAAATCACTGGGCAAGAGTGATATTTTGAACTAAACCCTTGTAGATGCTGCTGGGACTTCTAAGCTTTATTACCAATGTAAATTATGTACAAACAGCTATTTCCATATGAAATGTACCATGATAGTTTAGAGCAAAGATAGCGAATAACTGTACAAAATTTGATACTTAGAAAATAAAATACAGTGGTCTAAGCTTTACCAATATTTTAACAATACTGTCAGATTTGTAGTAGAAAATGTTGTTGTAAATGTACCTTATAAGAAAATACATTTCCTTTTGCCTCTGTATATTAATAGCTTTGATTTCTATGTCAAAGCTCAAAACGAAGCATGTAATAAAACTTTTGTTAAAATCACTTTCATAATAAACGTAAAATGGAATGGATACCCCTGCCTGCCATTTATTTGTGTACACRGAAAAGGCTCCATGCATCAGTGTAATGTAGACAGGAATCAGAAGAGAACTTTCTCTTTTTTGATAGCATGTACATATTTCGGTCTAATTTTCATCTTTAGGCAACAGAGAGCTTTTTCTTTCTCATCGAACAACTGGAGTTTGAGAGTGCTGGGACACTGAGTTAAGTTCCTTCCAAACAGACTTCAAGGGGAGCTTTTCAGAGCRAGAAGAAATCCTGGCTACAGCAAAGCACCACATCACCCACATCCCTCCAGGACCTTTAACCATTTCTTAAAATAACTCTGACGTTACTGTGTATGTCTCGTGCAGGTGCCCTCTCCCTCTATTGAGAAACTGCCTCAAAGAAAGAAAGAGGAAGGAAGTTCTCTTCACTGGTGGTCTGATGGGCTATTCCCACCACAAGCTGCCAAGAAGACACGTGACTTCCAAACTCACCTGCTGCTTGTCCCGCTGAGGACTAGGTTGAGAGGAAACTACGCTTGAACCCAAAATGATGATTTAGAGAGAGCTCAAAAGTGTCCTCTCCCCCTCCAGCCCTGCTGTAGAAAATGTGTATTTGCCCAGGCCCTCCTTGCTGCTGAATTTTATGATGATAGTTACACTTTTGCAGTCCAAGATTACAAAGCAAGTAGCCTTTGTACAATCAGTGGCCCAAGTGAAACTCCTGATGCTGGTAATGATGAAAATGGATGATGACAGTCCGACAGAAAATTGACTACCTGTAGCTCATCAATAGCTCAGTTAGATCTGATTTAAATCATCTTTTGCAGTTGAAGAAGAAGTGCAAGCTGTCGTTAAGGGTATGCAGCATGCTAGACAGGACAAAAAGCAGGGATGTTATTAATTCAACCGATAACACCTGGTAACAGGTTTGCCACTTGTCAGTGCTCGTTAGGAGATGAGCACAGCCCACGGAGCATTGTTAATGCTACAGTAGCCAGCTGTAGAACAGGCAGGAGATGCCATATACATACCAGCACGGTGCGTGGTATTCTGCTGATACTCTCATGTAAGCGGTTTATCTTGTTAAGAGTAAGCATTTATCATATGCAGTATGCTCCGTTGATTTTATATATGTTGTAAATGATATAAATACTATCGGTATGACTGGTGACTATTGGTGTCACTGACAGGTTTGAAAGGCATAAAGAGACAGCTACATTCTGACTGACTGCAAAAAATCAATTACTGCCTTTTTCAGCTAGTAGCAATCCACTTAAGTAATACGGGCAGTTATCCTCGTTACGCTCCAAGAAGATACAGCATCACTTTCATCAGACTATAGATGGTGCCGTGTGAGATGGCGCTCAGCTGTCTTTATAGCTTCAGAGCTTTAAAGGAGTAATAGGAAAAGTCAGCTCCTATTGAAGACAGAGAAAAGCTGAACTCAAAAGTTCTGAAAGGTCATTGGAAGTCAAATTAATTACTGATAATTAAGTACCTGCGTACAAGGGCAAAAGCCACTGAAAGTTCAGCAGTCGTGACAATGCGCATKTGAGTACAAGATCCTAGTTTACTGAAACAGGCGTTGCCTGATGAGAATCGCTGAGGGGTCCATTCTCATTTCGGATCTTTCCATGACTTCCCTCACAAAACATCATGGCCCGATGAACAGCGCTCCGGCGCGACCCAGCAGGTGAGTGAAGGCAGACTCTTTGTTCAGCCATCAACATTGACTGACTCCTGGTGTCACAGAAGGGGTCTGTCCTGTACAATCATAATAAATGGCTATTTTTGCCTCTTARAAATGGGCAGTCAGCTGTGAACCACTGGCAACATTTCTCCAAATCTTTATGTAAGTTGCAAACCAGACATCATTCCCAGAGCATTTTTAGGAGACATTGCCCTGCCCCAGGTGCATTTTCTTTCTCCCTGTTTTATGTAGCCATGCTTGAACTCCTATAGCACATGAAGCTAACACAGCTGCAGTCTGCTTTCTCCTGCCCCTCTGTGCATCTTGCTGCTGCTGTTGTGCCCTAGTGCCCCAACAAATTTCCTTCTACCATGTTGCTAGGCAGGCAACATAAACATAGATGCGCTTGCTCTAGGTAGCCACAGACTAGTTGTGCTACAAAATGTTTTTATGTTTAAAACGTAAGTCGAGAAGTACCGTAAGTGCCCATCTCTGCATTTTATCCAATACAGTATTTATTTAGGAGTCAGCACTATTACCAGCCACGGCTTTTTTATGATCATTTGAGGAGATCCCTCACTGACTAGCTCTAGAGAGCCCCATCACTGCCCGAGGAGATGGACGCTGGGCACCTGGCCCGTCAGCATCCTGAGCCACTCCAGCACGAAGGTGACACACATACCAGTTGTCACCTCTGCTGTGTGCCTCTTGATGCATGGTGTGAGGTATGCTACACTCCAACAGCACTTCTTAACATGTAGAATAACATGCAGAACAACGTCACCTCCAGCTCACTTGTGTTGTGTGTACAACAGCATTCCTAAGTAACAGTCATAATAAAAGTAATATATTAGACGACATGCTATGTATGCCTAAAGACACAGGAAAAGGAGGAACAGGGATCTGCCTTTCTGAAGACACCCAAGCAGCTTGTGACAAACTGCAGCACTGGCTGCAGAGGTGCAGCAGGATGCCGTGGGACTAAGGACAGCACATTGGATTGCCTACATGGACATGACATGAGGCGAAGATCCCTGGAGCTGCCTGGCAAGCTGGCTTTTCATATTGTACCCCCAGTATGAGGGAAGCCTCCCTCCACCACAGTACTGCTTGAGCAGGGATAGCATCTTTGAAATTAAAACACCTGCGCTTGTCAGTGTGTGTTACATCAGTGCATAATATACATGCAGTAAATATCTTTCTTGGGGGATACAATGAGTAACAGTATTGTTTGTGCCAGACAATTTGATTGACTTAGTATCCTTAAGACACTGATTTCTTGTCAGACCTTTAGGCTGGAGGCTGGGCCCTGCCTGCTAAGATCATTCATCCACCTGCAAGCTGCCCTCCAAGGCTCTTTTATCTCCAGGGCTTTTTCCAAACTCCACGCTCACACGGGCACCCGCCCCAAGATCAAAACATGGGTTTCCCTCCTCACTCAGGTGCCCATCCAGCCCCACAACAGGACAGTGCAGCCCCACTGTCACACGGTAGTCAGGGTAAGGGAAAGAGACTTTGTAAAAGGCCCTTGATGGACACCAGCTGACAGGTGGGTATTGCAAATTTAACTAAATTCGGTGCTTTATTTTTCTCTCCTCCTTCTGTCGGTGGTTCAGCTGCTAGCCATGGCATGTGAGGAAGTCTGTGCTACAGCTGTACATGCAGCACTTGTGTGCAGCTACATGCCCAGACATCGCTGCAGTTCGAAGCTCTGAGTTGATGACCCCATGGCTGTCTGAGCCTTATGTGGCTTGGCACAGAATCATGCTCACAGCATCACAGCTGGTTGCTGTCACTGCCTCTGCACAGGTTCCTTGCCAGGTGAGTGTAAAACACAGTCAACTCTGTTTTGGGGATTCTTGCAGTTAGAGGGGTGCAGTACCTTCCCAAAAATACACCTGTCCACAAAAGCAGGTAAGCAAAAGCTACACGCAATCACTGCTATTTTGATGCAGAAGAATACATTTTGCATTCTTATAACAGCACCTATGAGGTTTTAGGCTCACAGRTACAGCTATGATAAAGTATTTAGAGCAAATGATGTTCCTCTCATCTAAGCCCCCATCTCAGCTTTCCATACTTAGAAGTTCTAGTTTTACTGTTGAGAAAGTTCTTTATTTGAAAGCAAATGGTTTCTTTGATAACATTACAGCATTTATTGTAAAATGCACCAGAAATATGTCCCCTCGTCTCCTTTTTATTATTATGTTGAGGGTCTCTTCTGCCCCTTACAACCCTACCTCTCTTCTGGAAAAGGTTTCCGTGACATGCTGCCAAAGAGGAAGGTTCTAATGTGAAACAACAGGAAAATKAAGTGGGGAACGCACATCAGATTTATTGGGATCAGATAGCGATAAACATTTGGAATAAAGCCAGAAACTGCCAGACTCACAAAACTTTGTAAAATTCTAGTTGTATTTGTTGGGGGCAAATGCTGCTTCACATGTGCTAACTCATGATAAATTCCTGCTACAGGCTGCTACAGGGCAGGAACTAAATGAGGTAGTGGTGGATAAGCTGTCGGGACTGCCGTGACAGAGACGCACAACGGCTGCACGGGTTGGCCCCCTACAGATAGTGCCAGAAGGCCAAATCCTCTTATTTTAGACTGGGGCAGTGCTAGTAAGCTCAGCCTTGCTGAGAATTTTTTGCATTCTCTGCAAATACCTATGTAAAGTAACCCATTAAATTTAACAAGCACTTAGCCTGAGTAAGGACTGCATTGTTGAGGCACTGTAAATTAGTCACTCTTCCTAAGAAAACGATCAGAATAATATACTGYGGTAACTTTTTCTTTACAAAGATTATCCACAAATACCTGCTTTCATAATGAGAGGCTGACAGTGGTATCTCTGGGCTACGGCTCTGGCATCACGGGTGATCTATGCCACGGAGTAGGAACAACTGCTACCAAAAGCCTCATCGTGCAGCCTGGCAGCTGAAGCGGTGACGGGAGAGTGGTAAGTGCAGGACTCCGCTCCCTGCTCCAGGAATTACTCCTGTTGTGGAAAACCAGCAAAAAAGTGGGGTATGCTGCCAAGGACAGCAATTGAGTAAGACCGCATTAGGTAACTGTTGGACAAAGTCAGGGAATAGCCCACTTACAGTTGCTTCTGTCTCTCAGGGTCTTATCTACTCTTAACCCCAGTGATTCTGACTGTGTTTTATTACTACTCGGAGTTTATCAGCAGCAGCGTAGCCTGCCCCCAGACCTGCAAACTCACCCAAACAGCCTGGAAGCACAGACAGCTGGCCAGCGGCCAGAACTCCTACCCAAAGTGAGGTGGAAGTGTAAACAAGCGCTGAGAACGCACCTGCCTGCACTTGGCCAGAACAGGAATTATGTAAATGTCATGTCGGAGCAGGATCACGTTCCCCTTGCCTCTGGACAGAGCATGATCAGTGTGGCTCTACTGAACAAAGAAACTAAAATACATCCCAGTTTTCTTACTTGGGCCGTCTAAGGAAAAAGATTGACTTTTTTTTTTTGTAGGTAGTTAAAAAGTTTGACTTAAATATAAACTTATTATTATATATTTTCTGGGAACTTTCTTATTTTATAAAGTCATCTGGCAAAAAAGAAGTAAACAACCAACCAGTTCAAATTAGCAGTAGTACACACTCCCAACTTGAGACAACATTTGGTGTAGTGAGCAAAATCTATGCAAAAAAAACAAGTTGTGTAACTTGATATACTCAACATAGACTGTGTAGAACGGTATCACGTTGTGTGCGTATATAATATGCCATCAGGTATTGAGCCTATGGCAAAGACAGAAATGGGGGAAGGGTGGCACTGGGAATCTCTTCGGTAAGCAGGATCCCCGTGAGGACTGGTAAGTGATCTCGTCTCCACATTTTATAATACTAGTGCAAGATCACCACCACAGCCATCCTCTTTTTCCAAACCACAATATTAGCAAAAACATCCTCAAACTCAGAGTAGCACAGTGGGAACCCAGTCAAGAAACACTGGAAATAATACAACTATTTTTTGATCTTCTGCTGTTTAATCAGGTAGGTCTCCTTAGCGACATCCTAGTAAAGCCTTTATGCTGGGGAAGTATGGGAACACAGCACGTGGTGAGGCAGACACAATCTCAGGCAAAGAGGAAGATTTGCCTGCATTTACTATTCAGATATCCAACCTGAGGATTGTGCTAGATCCTCAACTGCAGAATGGTGATGTATAGTTACAGCACGTAGGCATTGTTTTTAATCTCTTTCTACTCTCTCTGTACCTGGCCAAGCTATTGCAGCACTTCAATTTACAGGCCCTCCACTTGATAACTCTGTGATTACGTGGAGAGAGGGATTGCTGCTCTGGGTAGTTATATAGGACACCAGTTCAGGAACACAGGACAGGGCAGTGAGCAAAGYGGTATTTCTTCAACATGGCATTCATGTATATTCTCCACTGACTGTGCTCCATGAATTTGAGGCTTTCTTGACCAGCTACTGACCCTAAATTCCTATTTCTAGAACCTGCCTTTTACTTCCAGGGCTGTAGGACACCCCTCCCAGCGCGGTGCCACGCTGCCAGCAGGAGCAGAGCTGAAGTCAAGAGTCTGGCTTGATTTGAGGATAGGCTGGCAGGAAAAGCAGCTTCCACAGTCCCTGGAGCAGATGATCCACAGAGGAAGCAACGCGGGTGCTCCCAGCAGCAGCAGCAGCTCTTGGCTAGCCACAACAGCAGGCATAGCAAAGCCCCAGCCTGTGCTCCRAGCAGCTGCCGGTGTCAGATGCCTTGCTTCGCTCTTGTAGCTTTGTAACCATACCTGAGTTGAGACCAAAGCTACCAGTAATGTTTAGGGAGCCACAGCTTAAACTGGTTTAGGTTATTCCCTACAAAATCTGAGAAGGAATGGRTTTTCTTAGAAATGTCTTCTAAACAACGCAAGAAAAATACTGGGAAGCCACCTCCCTCCTACACGCGCTTACAAAGAACCCACTTGCCTCTTACACTGACAGATATTGAAGAGAGGCCTAGCATTAAAATTCACTTGTCACAGTTTAAAAAAAGCACTTTAATTTAAAAAATGATTGTTTGGCACYGTACGTGGTGCCAGTTTTTCATCTGCGCACACAACTCAAAGAGACCATTCCCTGTGGCTGTGGCCAGCAGTTAGCCCCTCTCATGCCTCGCACCTCACCTGTAACCCACTTCAGAGGCTACAGCTGTGGCCTTCCCAAAAAGCCCCTTCATCGCGAAACACTGGGAAACTCAAAAAATCGCGGCGCCAGCACCGCGCCACGAATGCTGCGATTTTATTAAAACTTAAGGGCAGGAGAAGAACAAAGCACAAGCAGAACGCACACCTTCACAGCAGACTAAAGCCCCCTCACACTACTTTTCCTCAGGGCTGACTGAAAACCGACCGCGCCCTTCCTGAGGCGAGCCGCCTCCAACGGCCGCACCCGCCCCGCCCCGCCCCTGGCAACGCCCCGCGCGCGCAGCTCCCTCCCTCTCTCTCTCTCTCAGGGACCGCCCCCGCCCGGCATGCTCCGGTCTGCGCCGGGGCGGGCAGCGGCAGCGGGTAGCGGCGGTGCACAGCCATGTCGGAAGACGGTGAGGAGGATCTGCCGGCCTTTGTGGCCCTGCACGGGGCCGCGCTTCGCGCGTCGAGGGTCCCGGCGCGCTACTGGGAGAGCCTGTGCCGCAAGCTGCGTGGCGAGGTGGGTGGCCGCGGGCCGTTGCCGGCGGGAACGGCGCTGAGGGAAGCCCCTTCGGCGGGAAGGGGCTTCCCTCAGTGAGGAGACGGCGGCGAGGCGTGGGGTGCCCTCTCCTCTCTTCCCCAGCCGGGCGTGAAGCACGCCCCCCTCGCCCTCCGCGATGGTGAGGGGAGCGTGGGGGATAGGCTCTCCTCGCGCATGCCGTGGTGGGGAGCGGGTCCCCCTTTCCCAGCCGGGGTGAAGAAAAGAGCCAAGAGGTTGCTCTTCAGGCGAGGGTGGGGAAAGCTTCGTGCCGGTTGTGTTACCGCAGCTGCAGCTTGGGACTGTAAAAGAGATTAGATGTATTGTGCATATCTGATTTCGTCTTACTGTTGTCAGCGTAAAGCTTGAAAGCGTTTCGGGATCCTGGT
The DNA here is from genome assembly GCA_035582835.1 of Phoebastria nigripes. Lineage (NCBI taxonomy): Eukaryota > Metazoa > Chordata > Aves > Procellariiformes > Diomedeidae > Phoebastria > Phoebastria nigripes. Next base: position 259,125 of record JAYKAV010002898.1, on the reverse strand, counting down.
AACTGGAGATCCAATATTGGAGAGAGGTGATGAATATGTCCTAAAGCCTTCAGACCTTTTTGCCAAAGAGGAATTTGGAAAAGCAACAGTGGTAGTAGTAAAGTCAGGACGTTGTCATATGTTAATGTGTTATGGTTTGGTTTGGCTTTTATCTGATCTTTTTTTTTTTTCACCGGCTCTCTTCACTTCCACACTGGTCTACCCTGTTCTCATTTGTAACTGTGCAGAGCTAACTCAGTCAGCTCATCTTGCATATGTGTGAGTTGCCTGTCTCAGGCTGTTTTCTGGAGGTTTTGGCCAGTTGGTTTGTTCATTTATTCCTGATCTGAGTAAAAGCTGTTCAGCTCTTGCAGAGAAGGGTGGTGGTGGTAGGAGAACGATCTGGCGATGGTTAAAACAATAACAGTACAAGGACTGCTTTGTAGAGCATCTCAGAGCAGCGGTGCTGTGTGACTTTTTATCAGGCCAAATTTTGGGCAAGTTGTAAGCCTTTGTAAAATCGCTACTCATAGATGCAATGACATAAATTTGGGGATATTGCCTTTTGTGAGCCTTTTTGAGTTCCCCTGTTGTAGCCCTGCCTGGGCAGCGTACAGACCATCCCTTTGCAGGGGCTGAGTATGTTTCAGCTGAAGCTGACACCAGGAGTCTCTGGACCTGGCCCTGAACTAAAGGGAGTGTGGGGGCACAGGCACACTCCAGGACGGAGAATCCCTTTTCGCCCATGTTTTTAGCAACCATTTACTTGCTCCCTGGAGCTTTGTGATGAGAAAGGGAAGAGAAACAAAGTCGAGAAAAGGAGTCATTTTGGACAAAGAGCTTGTAAAGACACAAGTTGAATTTAGAAATTTTTTTTGTTTTGCACGTACGCAGCCAGCCTCAGTGGTGAGGAAAGCTGTCTTGGATATATTGGTGTAAAGGAACAAGGAACTGAGGCAGGAAAGAGACACAACCCGAAACTAGTTGTCTGGAGACTTGAGAGCGCTCCAGGGAGTCTGGAGGAGTCTGCCTGGAGAAGGAAGTAAGAATGAGGTGAAATTGCAGTCCTGGGGAGAGAAAGAGATCTGATGGGAACCTCAAGGTATGGGGAGAAAAGGGAACTAGTGGTGGGGTGCAGGAGGGCGTGATGAGCAGTGAAGAAACAAGCGAGATGGGATGAGATGTTTGAACAGGAAGTATAGGACGGTGGGGAAGGAGAGGGGACTGTAGTTTAACACACATGTACAAGTAAACTAATTTCTAATTACTTGAACGCTTCTTTTCCCCACCTCAACTTTAAAGTTGGGACAGGAGGGAAGCATAGCGAGTTATGATATAACCTGAGTGTTTATAGCACATACAGTCAGGAGGGGTCTGAATATGTTCCTGCTACTTTCTAACTGTTGTATGTCTGGTACTGCTAATAACAGAATACATGTGTTTTACAGAGAAAATAAATCTACATTAACTCAAGCATATGCCCAGTCACAAACTGTTGTATCGTACCTCTCTCAACAAGCATACGTACAAGTGACTTGGAGCAGGGAATATCTACTGCTCTGCTTAAATAAGAAGTATGAGAAGGGATGTGCTGGAACAGGATGAAATAAAAGGCAGTATAAAGCTGGTAGGGAAACCCAAAGTTGCAAGCTGTTGCATTGCCATATGCCAGTGTTACGAAGCTGGAGGTAGCTGGCAAACTTTGGAATTGTGCTGTGACATAACGCAGGCTTAAGATTTGTGTCCTGTGTCTGAAATCCTTGCATGTTACCAACTTTGGGGAGGGTGAAATTTAGAAGGTGAGGGAATAGAGTGAGGAGACCCATAGTCCTGATCCTTTTACAGAGGCTGGGATAGAGAAAGGCAGGATGAAGAAAGCATATGCCCTAAGGTGGCAGGCTGCTCCTTCTTTTTCATTTTGCTTGCAGTGGTGGCTGAGCGTGTTCTTTTGTACTAAGTGTTCCAGTGCGTGTGGAGAGAGATTTAATGATTTCAGTGTGCCTAGGAAGATAAATTAGGCTGCAGATGGTGCTTGTCTCTACTGTTGCAGCTTCTCGGTTTTATCCAGAAGAAGGGCAAAAGGATATGGAGAAGGCTGAGATGTCCAGGGAAAATTTACTGTAAGGAGTGACATGGACTGGGATGAGCTCTTGAGGAGGTAGAGACAAAGCTACAGTACCTTACTTAAGAACTGGATCACGTGGAGTGGCTGGAGGAGGAGCAGCAGCAGTAAAGAAAGCAAAGGAGGTGAAGGGAAAGGGTGAAAATGTTTTGGGAGTCTAGGTAATAAAGAATAACTGGGGGGGGGAAATCAGTGCAACATGGAGCATAGGATGAATTTCCTTGTTTCATGTGTGAAGGTGGGAGGAATTTTTCATTTGTCCTAACCTGTTGCAAAGATTAAAACTTTCTAGCACTGAACTTGGAAAATTTGCATCCATAGTACAGATAAAAATCTCTCTTACATCAGTACCTCTAGAACCCAGCCCAGGCAGCTGTTTTCCAACATACACACGTGCTTCAACATACAGAGTGAATGCACCCTCCCTCCTATGTGTATGTTAAAGCCTGTGAGAGAAGTGGAGGGTTTTTTTTTCCATTTACCTTGATCTGCTGGAGGAGGTTTCCTTCTGGGAGCATTACGTAACCATGAATTGAATTGGATTGCTTGTTCAAAACATGGTATATCTGCTAGATCAAGAAACCTGCTTTTATTTATTTATTTTGCATTTATCATTCGGCGTCTGTTGGGAAGCAAACTTTTCCATGTTTCTGGCAGAAACTTGAAAAACAAAGCATGCCTGTGTAATAATTTACTATAAACTGTAAAATTCTATTTCAAATATAGCGGTTGTTTCTTATGTTACTGGAGAAACCGCGTGTAGTCTGGTTATAAGCCTGGGAAATACAGTTCCTGCACCTAATTTTATTCATAATCTTTTTTTTTTTTCTATTCAAGCCATATGCTAAGTTATGTGGCAGGCTTCTGTGTATTGCAGCAAGATTTTTGTGGCCCTGAGATGTCGCTGGCAAAGGACTGCTTAGAGTTTCATCCCAGTTAGAAATGGAGGCTTTTAATTAATTACTAGGAGGAATGCAGCATGATCAATACTACTAGACTTTATTTTCCAGAGCAGGGGAGGGCAGGCTGTTGCTCAGAGGCTACCTGTGGCCTTCAAAGCAGTTTGTGTTGTGCCTAAAAGGAATTTGCTGAAGACGCCCGTGCACAGTAATTGTCATGACATGTGCCTGCTTTGTTATCACATTCTCTGGTTCATTAGGTTTGTTAAGTTGGAACTGCACCTGAGTATGAAGAGGGAGTGTTTTTGCCCAAGCATGTTTTGCTTGCAAATAGTTGTGCCACTGAAATGTGTTGCTACCCTTTTGCTGTCTTCTAGAGATTATTACTTACTCTGGCAGAGTACTTCATGTGAGTTCTCCCTATTCTGCTTCAAGCAAAAGGTTATACTTTTCAAATTGGTGGCGTGATCTTATCCAGCTGTTTTTTGCTTAAGTAGCTTAAGATTCCTTTAATGGAGCTGCTGCGTTAGTAGGTTCACTGTGTGACAGACTCTCTCAAAGGGAGGGAGGAGGAGAGGAGGACAGCAGTGTCGTCCACCCACTCAACAGGCTGTGTGTCCACACTGCCAACCGGGCACTTCTGCCAAATCGGTCAGTTCACTACTGAACTGTTTGCATTATTAATTATGATTTTAAAAAAAACAACAAAAACCTCACACAAAGCCACTGATTAAGGTGGTCTWGAGCTGCTGCTCCAAGAATTGTGAATTGCTTCAGATAAGGAATATACCTAATTAACGTTTTCAAGGTTATAAATTCTCAAGGAGAAATTTTTTTTAGCATAATTCTCCTGAAAAGGTATTAAAAGTGGAGAGTTTTTGCTAACTGCAACTGCTACGATCTCATGCAACTGATCCTCTGTTGGAGGGAGAGGTCAAAACTCTGGCTTAGAGGATTTGGAGTCCCTTCATTTTTAAGTCTTGAGTTGATATTTAATAAAATATAAAGCCAACAGTGTCCCTTAATTGTAGAAGGACTTGATATTAACATTCATCATGGGTGTTTGGTGAATGGGTGGAGTCTGTGGTGAGTGAAGGCTAATCTCCGAGTCAGCAGCTGGCTCACCTCATATTCTTGCTCTTTCAAACTCCTTAAGACAAAATGTCAAGTRTAGAAAGCATACATAGTGCCATACGGTAGCAGGTGTCAAGTGGACTCCAGTGAATCACACTTGTGGTTTTAATTTTCTAATGACTGCCAGTCACTTAGCTGCTGTTTCTTCTGCTAGCTAATTATCTTGATGAGGACAGCTCTTGATCCAGCAGCAGGAGCAGCAAAGCGTCACTTCAAGGAGGAGTGGAACGTGTGTGCCCTGGTGCACTTTTTTGCTGCCTGTCATGGGCCAGGATTAGCACTTGTGTGGTGAGCCAGATCAGGGAGCTGATCCAGCTGGGAGCTAGCCTGACGAAAATAAATTGTGAGCACCATTGACGACTGCACAAGGAARGACTCTTCCTTTTGCTGGGACCTGCGTGTGGTTACCTCTGCTTAGAATGACTAGGAATTGTACAGGCAACTGAGCAGAGACTTAAAGAAACGTCGGTGGCTACTATTGTAACAGCAAGAGGTCATGATATTGCTTACTATTGAGTAATGTTGTCCTCTTCTAGCAAAATTGGAAAACTAGGAATAAATTAGAATTGCTAGCTGTTTTGATGCCTGCTGAAGCAGATGATATTAAGTCAGTTTCTAATTTTTTAAAAAATAGGTGTATTTTTAATCTCCAGTGAGGTTGTTGACAAAGTAATTTTCTTCACCTTAAGAAAAATGTATATGTGGAGTTAGCCAACACATTGTTGGCATCTTCTTTTTCTCCCCCCCCCCAGCCCAAAGGAAAATGCCATCCCCTGATCCTCAGAAAGGAATTTCAGGTACTTCTCCACTTGGATCTGGTCTATGATATCATGCTGTGGCTTAAGATCTGAAGTATGTGTTGTTTCTCCACCGCCTTCCTCCACTGCTAGCTGTCTTTGGGCAGCTATCTGCTTTGTCTAGGTGGCCTCGCTTTACAGGTGTGGAGTTGATCTCTTCCCCTCCTTGCTGGGGCTTAGCAGAAATAATTATCCTGAAGGAACGCTCATTTGAACAAATAAAAGCTCATCACTGCCTCTGGAATTTTACAGCTAATAAGTTGTCAATGTCTAGAAGTCCTGACTTCTAATAATGTGGTGTCAGAGGCTAGGTGTATCTGGAGTTGACGTGTTAAACCAGTAACTCTAGAGGTCACACTTCTAGGTCTTTCTCCCTCCCTGCTACTTTCTAGTGAGGTTAGATGGAGACAAATGATTTGGTTCACTGTGAGTGACTTAAAGTAACTCCCTCTGAAAGGATTTGAAAAGTCTTCTGAGACTTTACACATTTTTTTCTTTTTAAAAGCACATGTTCACTTTGAAATCATGAAAGTTGTCAGCAGAGTTGTGGTTCTGCAAATGATATGCAAGCCCACCATTTGGCAAGATTTTGGCAGAAGGGAAACTTGTGTGGTGACCTACTTAATTTATGTAGGTTCTAGATCAAGATGTTATGTCCGGAGTAGGCAGGAATGCAAACAAATCCCTTTCAGCGTATCAGTAGAGGTAAGTATATAGACCTTAACTTGCAGCAGTATAAGGAATCTCCTAACTCATCTGGAGGTGAGTGAGCACAGGCAGTTCCTTGTATAGGGAAAGAAGAGGGGGGGAAACATGGTGAGCTTTAACTGTTTCAGAACGCGAGTGGAAAAGCTCTTTTTTTTCAGGGGCCTTAATGTACTTTAGTATGGCTGTGGAGCCTGGGTAATACCTGGTTTTGCAGGTCTTAAATTGTTGATTTTAGCAAAGTTGAGCAAAGACATTCTGTTTTCAGCTCCTAGAATTCTTTATGAGAAGTTAAACTAATAGACAATCACCAGTAGACCTATTGGTACCAAAGAAACCGACAAAGCTTCTTGCCAATATTAACTAAAGAAACTTCCCAAAGAAAGAGCTCTATTAAAATGTGAAAGACTAAATACTGTTGTTCATTTATCTGTTAAGTTAAAAATGCCAATTTTTATCAGATTGCAGGCCAAAATTGTCTACAAGTGCCTTTCAGTGTTGCATTATGCATATCGGGGTACTGCCTCAACCAACTGCTTGATATTTTGTGCACTTTCAATCTCAGGTATTTGATGCTGGTGACTACTTCGGTATAATGCAAGTAGAAGAGGTGGATGAGGAGGAAGAAGGTGATGAAGAAATGGAAGAAGAATTAAAAAAGAAAGCAAATCCTGGAAATGAGCCTTGTTTCAAAGTTATCGTAACCAATGAGAATGGGCTTCAAGCCTCCAATCCCAATAGGTGAGTAGTGATTTCAGAACTAGTGTTCAGTCTTTGAGTAGTCTTAAACCCTAAAATGATATGGACAGTTTGCTTTAAAACTTGTTTGATCCTATTCAGAAATACCCTTTTCTCACTGTAAGACATAGCTGCCTGTTTGAGGAAAGGTGCATACTATGAGGCACATCTTGCAAAGGGTACTAGGAGTGCAAGTATCTTAATGTTGTTCTTTTTTAAATCATGCAGGAAGATGCTTAGAAATCGGTTTTAGTAAACTGAGGGAGAAAACAGGGAAAAGGCAACCTTGAAATGAATTCTGCAGAAAGAAAACAAAAACTTTGCATCTGCAAGACTGTGTACCCTTGGAAAAAAAAAACGAAGAAATAATTGTGACCTTCACAAATCTCAGGCTAAGGAGGTACTAAGCAGCTTCAGAGTAGTGATCCATGGACTGTAAATTTCCTCCAGTTGGCTAAAATGTAATTTGAGTGTGTGATTGTGTGATTGCATGCATATATAGTTGAATACATCAAGTTACTGTTGGCTTTCTTCAGAATCAGCTTATCTGTCATGAATATGAAACTAGTATGCAGCTGTAAAACTAGAAGGAAGTTGCATAAGAAACAACTTAATGTTACCACACAGCTTTTTGTGTTGTTATTGATTTCAAACGTAGAACAGGCTATTTGTCATATATTCATAAATGGCAGTGAGATTAAGTCAACTCTGCTGGAGATCTAAACGCAATTCTGCTCAGTTCTATAAAACTTCTTTGCCAGAACTTTCATACTTTTTAGGTCTTAGGTAAAGATACAAAGTCTAAAAATCTAACTTTAACCTTGATGAGTAAAACCAACATAGAGCATAGATACCTGCTTTTACATGCCTGCTTTAATCTAAGTCATTGCCTTTCTAAATCTGAGAACACACTTAAATTATAAAGTTCAAAACAGCTCCTGTGATAATCTTGGGCAGCTTTGCAGCATTCAGCTGTGTGGGAGTGTAGGAGCAGAACATCAGCACACCTGTTTGCTAACAGATTTCCAAAGAGCTTGACCTTAGCATTCTCTGGAGTCTTTAATTTTAAAATTAAATGAGGTTTCTTCTGTATGTGGAATCTGAGATACAATAATTGTTCAAGGATACTCGGTGTACATGACAACTGACATGTTTTTAACCTTCTGAAATATGGGTGGTGGGGTGGTTTTGTTTGGGGGGGGGTGGGTGGGTTTGTTTGTTTGTTTGTTTGTTTTGCTGGATTTTTTTAGCAAGTAGAATTCAGATTCTTCTCTGACCTGGTTCAGTAAGAGGATATAACCAAAATGTGGAGAACCCTTCTGTTTGAATAACTATGTGTTTTTTGTAAAAATCATGCAGCCTAAACAAAGGTTAAACTTGTCAAGGGAAGCTGTACCAGTTGTATATGATTTTGTTTTGGGTTAGATTGGTAATTCTTTTAAAACAATGCATTTTTTCTAAAAAGACYGGGGAGGGGGTAGGGGGAGGGAAACACCCCAAAATACCCAAAGAGAAACAATCAAAAAAACTTAAAACTTAATCCTTTTTTTTTAATAGCAAATGATACAGGCTTTTGATGATCAGATCTCTCCACCTAGTTTTACAGATGACGGTAGATGTCACAGAGCTCATGGCTAACAAGATCCTCAAATACTTTTGCAAAATAATGTATTGTTTTCTTCCTTCAGGCAAGAATATCAGATTGATGCAGTGGAATTAATGATCAAAAGGGAAGAAACTCTTGTGTTCCCGGCCTTTAAAGGGAACGGGGCTTACAAACTGAGTGCCCTGTTCTGTGTTTGCTTCTCATTTTCATGGAAATACTTACTAATGCACAGTAAGCTTTCTAGAACAGAAACAGAGTGTAAGTTACTGCTGGGAGGTTGTTCCTGATCTGTAATGTCACAATGTGTACTCTGGGAGTGACTTTGGGAGTTAAAGAAGACTTAGTTACCACACCATCTACAAGGAAAAGTAGCTCTTATTCACAGAACATTTGGCTATATACGTGTAAAAATATACYGTTGTAATGTTACCAAAATTCTCTTTAAGCATTTTCCTCATCGACCACGCCTGGACGTACCGTGTTGAACATGCCCGCCAGCAGCTGCTTCAAGTACCTGGTTTACTGCACAGAATGACAAATCTCATGGGGATCGACTTTCACGGAGAGATCCCAGATGAGGGCAGTATTGAGCAAGTGTTGCAGGAAATGTGGAAATACAATCAGACCTACCAGATTTCTCAAGGGGTAAGTCTGTAAAGCCTAATTAGGATGCTAAAAAGTTCTGAGCAATCCTGAGTGAAGACATTCCAATATATGGCTATAAACAAAGATATATTTCCAATACAAAAAAGGTCCTTTACAGGCATTTCAGAATAAACTTATACTTGGAAGGAGAGCAAATGCCATGTAGGGCTAAAATGGACAGTGGCTTGCTACCAGCTTTCTGATGAGAACTTTGGAGGGGTTTTTATAGAGAGGGGAAGAGTCTGCTGCAAAAGAAGGGGGCTAGAAGGAGGACATCTGCTTGTATGTTATGTGGGTTTTTTCTACTCAAACTTTCTCATAGTGAGGGAAACAATCTGTCGTGAATCAACTGTCTCACATAAAAGTGTGTGTCTTGGTTATGCTCGCAGTTTTCGTCACCTGTATAGAGTGCTTTACATACCAGGGATATATCTACACTGTCAAATAACTGAACTTCCTGGTTTGTATTTGGCAACTGATTGTCTGTACTGTGTAAATGTTAGCTCACCCTCAGGTGAGAACCAGCTAGCTTCAAGATGGAGCCTAAGTGTTTCTGGGCATAGCTTACTCCAAGGGCTGCTACTTTTAGGTAGTGTGGATAAGACTGCACCAGGTTTGGTCCCTCTGCCCTACATAGTCCTTCAGCACTATACTGGCAGGTCTTGAGCCTTCAAACACCCTCGAGTGCATACGTGCCATTTCTGAGGGAATACAACCCTTGGGGTTCAGTTCAAAACTCTTGTGGGGGCTGCAGTGTAGCTCCTAGGCTATTGTGAGTATTTTGGATTAAAGAGGAGAAAGGCAAATTCTTTGGGCCAAGCCCTATGCAGAATGGGCAGGGCTAACCCTGAGCAGTGTGAGCATGACCAGCCTGCACCTCTTAACTCAGGGGCTTGAGGTTGTTCCCTGGAGTGGACACCTTTATCAATTAAGGTATCAGCTTAGCTCACAGTAGTATCAGGCCTGAAAAATCCCTGAGAAAGGGATTAGTTGTGACTGCTTTCTTTTTTTCTTGGGTTTGTTTTTTTTTTTTTTTCTTTAAATAAAAGGGAGATCTGAACAGTATCTCTCAGTCTTTCTACCCTGTGTCTTTGTTTCCCATCTTATTGTCATGAATGGCTTGTAAGTTGGGTGGAATTACCTGTGTTACCACTTGAAAAGTGCTTTCCTGGAAGACAGTTAATTCAACTTGCAGCTGAGTTTGTCTTCTATTCCCCTTTATGGCACTGGGCTGCTTGAATATCTTAAGTCTAATCTCTGTGCCTCCATTTCCGCATCTGTAAAAGGGCGACAGTAGTGCTACCAAGCAATTTAAAGTTTATTCATTCATTCAGGATTTTATCATGACAAGTGTTGAAGGAAGGGATGGTTTGATGATGCAGCCTCAACACTTACACCCAGCCTGTTGTTGCAGGGGGCAGTTCTGCTCTGGTTCACTCTTAAGCTGTAAACTTCCAACTCATCCTTGTAGTGAACTGGTTCTGACAGAAACTGCAGGAAAACTAACCTTACCAAAAAAACCAAACAGCCTTCTGCTGGTTTAGCTCCCTGAACTGGCTAGTTTGGTAGAGGGGAAGCGRGTCGGGTAAGCAATAGCACTAGCATAAGAAAGAGGATGGGACTGTGCAGCTGAGATGGGAACAGGCTGTTCCCAGCAGTGGCTGGATGCTAGGCTGGCTTAGCCTCAGAGTTGCAGGGATGGGAGTGTTAATCTGTACTTTGCACCTGCTCACAATCTTGGCTAGAGTAGGAAACAGAGAAATGGTGTAGGGGGTGCTGCCAGTGCCTTTTGTCTTGCGGTGCTTTTGTAGCAATTCATACGTGCAGGATGTCTCACTCTTTCTTTAATCATACAGACTGCGGAGGAGAAGGTTCCTGTCTGGTACATTATGGATGAATTTGGATCACGCATTCAGCATTCAGATCAGCCTAGCTTTGCAACAGCACCTCTGTTTTATATGCCTCAACAAATTGCTTACACTGTTCTCTGGCCTTTGAGAGACCTTGAAACTGGTGGTAAGTGTGTGTCTATAAATTTTTTTTTTATGCCCACAACAGAAAATGCGCCATATTCTTAAAAATCACTGAGCGCTTCACAGCAGAACAAATATTTCAAGACCAAAATGACTGCATATTTGCAGTGCTATCGAATTTAAAAGTTCTCTGCCTGATATTTCTAGCATCATAATTTATGTGAGATAGAGGCCTTCCTCCCTCAAAAAATGTTGTTAATGTTTTATTGACAGAGAACTTAAATCTTGCATCACTATCTTAGTGACACTACTGACTCAGTCATCTGAGAGTTTAAAAAAAATTCCTTAAAAGTCTACGTTTGTAGCTTTGAGTCACAAAGTCAAGTACTTGAAGTTGGGAAATGCCAGGCCAACCGTTTGCTCCTGTAATCTTGGTTGGGGGCCACCTTATGCCCCCATTGTGTAGAGGAGATAAGTGCCCAGCTGTCTGACTAAACTGACATAAGTCAGATGGTTTTGGACTAATTTTTGCGTCCTAAATAATACCCTTTTTAATGTAKTTCTTTAATTATCTCTAATTTTGCATTTAAATAAAAAAGCTGTGGTATTATTAACTGTTCAGCTGTCATTTGTGTGGTGTGGCATGAGGAAGATTTTCAGTGGAGAATGAAAGGCAGTTCCTAGAAGGTTCTCCTTGTTTTGCTGCAGATGAAGTGACTCGTGATTATGCTTATGGGGAAACAGATCGCTTGATCAGGAAGTGTGTTTTGTTACCATGGGTGTCTAATGAAGTGTTGGATGTCAACTGTTTTACGCCAGAGCCATCAGATGAGCATTACCAGGTATAATTTTAACAAATCTCACATTTTATCTCTTTTAAGAAGAGATAGTGTGTAAAAAACATTGCAAGAATTCTTATTTTGCTTCTTTTTAGGCTTAAAGATTGATTTAGAGTATCACTATTAACTGAAAAAAAAACCCAAATCATTTCAAAGAAAGCATGTTGAGACAAGAAATGTCTTATACATAATATTTAACTGTTTAAAAACTGAAGCAACACAAATTCTTTCTAATACGTTACTGCGGTATCGTGTAATATTTTATAAGCATGCTACAAGGTACTTCATATGAGGTACCCACCTTCCAGTTAGATATTTGAGACATTGTCTAATAGGCTTACCGATTGGATTTATTGTTGTAGCACTTTTGGTCAGTCTTGAATTACAGAAAGATTTACTTTAGTATTTTAGGAGTGGTTATATTTTTCAAGCTGGCTACTCATTTAATGGCATGGTTTAGAACCATTAAATATTGGAGCAGAGATGTCTTTAGTTTGATGGCACTGTTATAAAGTACTCATCTGTTTTGAGCTCTCCTTTCTGCTAAAGGTTTGTGATATTTTAAGGACGTGAAATTATTGTTGTTTGGAATCTCCTTTTCATGAACCAGACCTGCATGAGGTTCTTTTTTAAGAAAAATGAAGGAACCTGATGCCTATGAGGGCACTGTACTGGCCACTAACAGCGTTCAAAGTGCAGCTTCTAAAGATGAATCTATACCCCAACTGTATGTTYCTTATGATAGAGGATATGCAGAAAATACTGCATCCAGCTTGTTATTAACAATATCTAGTCAGAAATGAAGTTTCTGCCAAAGACAGACATACATTCAAAATAGCTAGGCTGTCTTGTAACCTAAGTCAGATTGGTTGGTTGGTATTTTACATTGTTGGAAGAGGGATAGATGTACTTTGCATTTACAGTTGAAGAACAACAATGCACCTATACTTCATGTCTTACAGGTGTTCTTTTGGCAAAAGTGCCTGGATCTCAGATAAGGCAATTTTTTGCATGTGTTTTAATTCTGTTTTGGGATTCAAAAATTCATCAGGTCAAGTTAAAGAACTGTGTGTGGCAAATGGGCCAACAGTATCCTCCTTTACCACCCCACCTTAAAAACATCWTCTCAGAGCATCCTTTTTTTCTTTACTGTGTCTCTGCCACTCAGCTATTGAGAAGAGATGACAGCAAAATATTGATGCTAGAACCAAGCAAGAGAGCTTTCTTTTACTCTAGAATGTTTAGCTGTAGATTAAAGWCTTAACTGGTGACAGACCAGTGAAGAATAGCTTAGGGCATAGCACATCCTTAAACACCAAAAGTGAGATGGCTAGAAAGAGATATGTTGCTTCCAATTCCCCTATTTTCACATAAGCAGAGCTGCATGCACAAAGAAGTACAGACAACTTCAGAGATTTGTTTACAGCATTAATATGTGAGCCAGCAGTTCTGCAGGGAAATACAATTGTGTGAAAATGTTTCTAAATGTTTATGCAAGTCATACTGTTTCAAAATCATTTGCTGCTATCATTGTAGAATTTCTGCAACTGCTTTACTACTGTGTACAAATAATCATTTGTTGTTAAATGGGCTGTGTTGTTGGTTTTTACTATAGCTAAGGATGTTTCTTAGCTATATTAGATATTAGAATATTAGAATATTTCTTATTCTAATTTTCCTTTAAATAAACCTGAAGGCTTCAGTGTTCTATTTAAAAGAATCGCAGAGTTGTTACAGCAACATTGTGGCTTAACTTTTACCTGGTTTTTGTTCTGTTACCTAATTYGGATCTCCAACACGGACCACAAAGGCTGTAACTTAAATGGTACTATGGGTAATGATTGGGCAATGATTGCAGAAACCAGTGTCAGGTGAGGCGGCTTCTAATGAAGTGTCTGGGATGGAAGAAGTATCTCTTGGGGGGACTAGAGTAGTTGCTGTTCTGCGACAGCTGCCTGGGTTTGAGTTGCAGAAAAGACAGTAATGAATCCTCTGGTACTGTTCTGGGAATTGTAGTCTTCTCCTCTTGAAAGTACAGGCTCCCTTCCTRTTCTTAGGTGACTGCAGGAATTATTTTGTATTTGTACTGTCCAGTCTATTTTAGAAGGTGATGTCAAAGATCTTTGATTATGATTGTGGTTTTGTTTATGCTTTCCAGTTATGTATGATTGTATTACCTATAACAGCCTTAAAGGTAAAGAGGTATGTCTATGGCTGGACAGACATTTCACCACTGCARCTTATGAGGACAGCCTGCAGCAGCTGGAACTCAGGGAGCTGTTGCAGAACAGCAGCTACTTTGGTTTCTCAAGATGCACTTCTCCCATCCCAGAGTTTCTGTGAGCTACTTCCTTTGGCAGGGTATCAGCAATGATTCAAATGTGTATTTCCTGTTATCAGTCAGAGGTGTTGTAAAAGATGGAGTGAGATTTTTTCAAGCATGTTTACTGCTGAAGGCTGCAAAAAGCCTTTTGCTCATTTTTAYGGGAGCAGAATTATGTTCCAGCCTCCTATAATTTTTTTTTAGTTATCTGTAAAAACAATCATGGCTAAATGGTCAATCTTCCATTTTGTTGGAAATACAGTAACTTTGTCTTTTACTGCATATGATCATCTGTGATTTGATATTTTGTTTAATGCTTAGGAGAAACAGGAATTTCTTAGGGTGCTTCGACAGTGTTGATATGCCCTGGTCTTGAATCCATCTTTCTTGTTCCTTTTTTACTAATAGCCTCTTACCTCTGATTCCCTTCTGCCTCTGCTCTTGTACTGATTTTTTATTTTTCTGAGCAGCATATTACACAACATAGTATATTTCTCAAAATGCAGCTTTGATGGAATTCACTTGTGCTGAAGACAACGGACTGTTGAGACATGCAGATGGACTGTCATTTTTACGGTGACTACAAATCCACCTGTATACATGTATTTAAATACTTACATGGAGATAAGGAATTGCAGAAAATGATCTGTAAAGGTTTACAATTTGAGAAAATTTCAACAGGCTAAACTTCAACAGGCTATTGCTAATAAAACACTTGGATGAACATTGAGTCTTACAGAATATTTTACCTGTAGCTTCTCCTTAAAGACTATGTTGTTTTTCAATCACTTCTTTTATAAACCTGATTATGTACWCTTTAAAATTCAGTTTGGTCTAAGCTGCTGTTCATATCCACTGAATATTGTGGAGTTTGACCTAAGGCTGCTCATTTATTCTGCCTAGTATTAATTTTTTGTGGTTTTTTTTTTTGGTTTTTAGGCTATTTTAGCAGAAAACAAGGAAAAACTGCCTGTAGCGATAAACCCACCAGTTTATGACAAAGACAAAGTTTTCAAGTACGTATCTACAAACAAAATGCTTTCTTACCAAGATTAAGTATAATAATTGCAGTGTGCCGAGGCTGAACAACCTTTTCCAGCTTTGAACAACAGAGGCAAGTTGAAGATGTGTTTATATGTAGCCACTTGCTTAAGATTCTGACTTACTGGTTGTTCTTGTTGGATTCTTCAGAGCAAATGGACTGTCACTTACAGAATTTCTAAAAATAAATTTAGATTTTTTTTTTTTTTTTTTAATAAGTGCCACCTTCTGGGTGAAAGATAAGTTGCATAATGTTGTAATGCTGTTTTCACTAAGGAGTATAACAAAAGTACATAAGAAAGACTAAAGGCTTCTCTTCTGCATTATAGCATGTACTTCCATAGGGGTACCTGTGCTTCTCTGTGCTGTGTGAATATAACAGACTATTCCCCTTCTTCAGATGAGATTGCCAAACAGGAATCTTGTCAAAACCTGGGATGTTTTAAATTGGATATGTGCCTTACTACAGAAATGGAGTGTATGGTGTGAAACTATTTCAGAAGAAAGCTGGAAGAACTTTGCAAAGATAAGGGATTTTTGTGAGCAAAAGCAGTGGCACTGCATGGCTAGACTGCCTTATTACTAGTTTTATTCCAGAAAAACATACTATTAYGTAGCATTGCTGTCAGTTGCACTCCAGGGTGTTTGTAGTCTGACACTGGGATCCGAGTTCTTGCTTGCAACATTTTGCTTAAGGGGTGAGGTTAGGCTAAAACGTATTTGGTAGGTATACTCACACCCCAGCTTCTTGTGTTGAGGGGACTTGTTGTTCACTAGATCAACTTTACTTGAGAAGAACTACTGAAAATCGAAGTCACTTTGAGTTGAGAGGCATTTGTTAACTTGCTCGGTGATAGTCTAGATTTCATTATGCATTTATTCATTATAAATCTCTGGTTCCAAGACCGTGAGGATAAGCAAAAGCTGTTTTTTCATCCAGTGTACTTGCCTCTATTTCAGATAAAGTCAAAGGTAGATGCATTCTAATAGCGATGGAAGGAAACAGTGAGGATGTTGGGAAACGTCGACTTATTTTTCACTGCTACCTCTTTATTTTGCATCTCATATTTCAGGTGAACGGCATTCACATCAGGGAGGCAGGGAGGGAAGGAGGGGGGAAACACATGCCAAATCCTTCCTACTCTGCTTCTAAGGAATGTCATCAACACCCCGTCCATGTACTCCTAAGGGTTTTCCTCTCTTCTTATCCAGTTCCTGTCTGGAGAGGAGAAAGGAGGGCGGCTTGGCCTCCACAGGAGGCCAGAAGGTCCTTCTTGTGTTCTGAATTTCATCTACTGAAGTTCCTCCAGGAGCAGGGTAGCATCTCAGAGTCCAGATGACCTAGTAGGAGCTGCGGTCTTCCGGTGCTCTTGGCCTCTTTCAGAGCTTTAAAGGTTTTGAGGCTGCCACCATGGACAGGCAGATGGGAACGTGTGAAGCTGGGTAGCTGTGTGTAGCCTGTTAATGTGTATGCTCTGCCTTGTGTATTGCCACTGTTTTAGGGGATTCGGAAGAAATTAAATGCATGAGGTTGCAAAGTTTAGAACCTGGGACAAATTCTTAGTCATCTTGTTTCCAAGTGGAGCTAAGATAGAGAATGGGAAGATGAAATAAATGTTTAACCTGAATCCTGAAAAGCAGGGGAGCAAGTACATGTAGTTTGATATAGCAAAATTATAGGTTTGAGTATGTCTTATAGCATTAATAGTAACTGGTGCCCTAGGGAGATTGTTCTACCCAGCTGTGCTGATTGCTGACTTGAAAAAAAGGTGGATAAAAGAACTAAATGTTTCAAAGACAAAATTAATATGAAAAGTCCTTCCAGTTTGTGTTGGGCTTGATCATCTCTTTTTCTCTTGATCTTCTCTTTCATGTTTCTCTTCAGCTACATCAGTCATTTTTTTTAAAGATGCCCAAAGAGCTGTTATGAGATGACAATTCTTTGTTTTGATCGGTCTTGTCAGCTCTGTGCTTTGGGAGTTGATTCTCATAACTGCTTCTTAGCTTTAAATGCTTTGAGTAAATTAAGTAACATCTAACATGTTTTATCTTATTTGCACAATTCCACTGAATAATATCATCTTTAATCCCAGACTTTATAGCATCCCTATTAGGACTTCTGTATGACAAGGGGAAAAAAAATTATTCAGGAGGTATGCTTAGCTGGCTTCATTAGTTCAGTGTGTCACTGATATCGGAATGAAAGGTCCAGAATAGGTTGGCTAATACCACAGTATTGCAGTGTAGAGGTTCTGTCATCTATCAAACCCAGAATGGGACTTGGTGCATTTCTTATCTGTCTGTATTTTTATGTATATATGTGGGTGTGTATTATCAGAGTAGACATTGGAATGTGTCCCGACTTATTTAACTAAAAACAAGGGAATACCATAGATGATCCTGCGTGCTCCTTAGATAACAACAAAGGAATCGCCCAGTAGTTGTCAGGTGCCTGCCCTTATAGTCTGTGTTCTTCAGTGCAGACGTCTGACTTTTTTCAAATGTATGCATTAATACTGGATATACTAAAGTACCTAAGGGAATCTGACAACTAAACTCAGTGATAGGTGTTGGCAGTGAAATACATTAATTTTATGTAGTGTTTCTATGAAATCTTCATTCTCAAAATTAAATCATCTGCCTTCCAAAGCCTTTGTCCCAAGACTTTTATGGTAAGAGGACTGTGTATAGAATGGGTGGAATAACATAAAAACTTGAACAAGTGGAATGGCCTTATATTCCCTCTAATCTTAACCTCCATCAGCTTATTTCAGTGGTCTTCCTGCACTTAGCAAAGATAGATTGAGCTCCCCTGTTTCTCTTGTGCTGCATTTTTGTGTTCTATAAGCAAGTTTTAAGATACATAATCCAGCGTGCTCTGGCACATGAATTTCTTAGCAAGACAAGATTAAGAAAGCAGGCTTTTTATTGTTAATGTGAGTAGCACCTCTGTGAAACTTTGTGTGTAGCTGTAAGCTACTGAAAAAAAAAAAAACTCCTTCTAATAGTCTTTGATAACTATATATTATAGAAGATACCACTGTCTTCTGTGTATCTATAAAGGCAGCTCAGTGATGTAGGGGGAATTTTTTGAAAGAGAAGTATTAGTTTTTTAGGAAGGGGGTTCTTTGTTTTTCATACTTAACTGAGGGAAAGAGAGTACCAGAATCTTTCTTGGAGCCTGCTGTTCAGAGTGACTGAATGCAGGTCACTACTTGTATTTCTGTGTGGTGTAGAGCATTTAAGTGAATTAACACTGGGGGGAAATTGATTTTTTGGATGTGCAAGAGGAGGTGACCCACCTCTCAGCTGAATCCCTGATTTGTGTAAAGAACACCCTGCTCTTCAGCTGAGAAAAGTAGCTGGCGTCCAGTCAGCAGTGGGAGGTTATTACTAAATAATGTATTTGGAAACATGGAATAAAAAGCGGGGAGGGGGGAGCCTCTGACAGATTAGATGATGTCTAGGGAATGATGTGGAATAAGATTTACTGGAGTTATCAGATGCTGCTAGGCTCTCCAGGTGTCCTTCCATGCTGTGTAAGGCCAAATGCCTTGGCCTCAGGCCTTTGTTACAGCAGCATTTTTTCATACCATTGCCTCTTTCTGACTGGAGTAAGGGAGTTTGCCACAGGGGTTATGTTTTTGTTTGGCCTTAAGCCAATCCATTTTAACACCTTAGGTTATAGTTCAGCCTCATTGTTACCCCAGTTGGAAGAATTGTGAGAACCATCAGTTGATAAACCAGAGGTTTCAAAGGTATTTGCTGTAGCTGCAACTGGCGGGGAAGGAAGCCTTACTCTTTTGACTCCCAAAGATCCCCTACTGAGTTACTTCCACTAATTTCAGTAGAAACCTTTTTTTGAACTTTACCTGTAAGTGCATTCAAGGTCTCTGGTAGTTCATATGCAAAGGAGTCCTATCTGTGACTCTTCATAGCTCCAGCATAACACTAATTTTGAACCAAGGTTTCACTTCTGTCCTGGAGAAAGCAACTGTAACTGGACTGTTTTTGCAGATAACTAACCAAATGATTGTACAGCCTTAGCCCAACTCTAACCGTGGCTGTACTCCAAATACATAACATTATAGAAGTTTTGTCCAACCACATTGCTTTTCAGAATGAGTGTACCAAACTCCATACTTGGCTGCGTTACTTTTACCCTTTTTCCTGAGCTGGAAACCAGGCACCGCTCACATAGGCTGAAGCAGAAGCTAGGAATCCTGAAGTCCAGCATTCCAGTACTCTGCCACAAAAAATTATGCAATATGTTGGCAAAATATTTCCATACCATGCTAAAGGGGCTTAATCACAAGAAGGGGGAAAAAAAACCCACCCAAACCTATTGCTGCTCCCATTTGTTGAGTGGATTTAACAAGCAGAATAGGTCCACTGTGTAGATCTGATGATCCTCTTGCTACTAAGATCTATTAGCTAGGTTTGGATCCAGCTGCACAGGACTAGTGTCTGTGGGATGCTAAACTTGTAGGGTGTGTTTGTAAGAGACTGATCTGGGACTGCATGAGCAACTTAAATTCTAGTATTTCTTGTGTTGCTTGTGTTCTTGCGTGTGTATTTGTGTGGGGATGTTGGATGCTTCAAGACTTTGTTACAGCGTTATAAGACCTTTTATCTTCAGGTCACCACTCTGATTCCCTTTTGCTTCAGCAAGGACTAAAAGTTGCTCCAAACAAGTGGATATTTGGATAGCTTGTATATGAAACGGGTTTGGTGGAACTTGTACTGGGTCCTGTATCAAATTTGGTATTGTACTTTCCCCTAGTGTGCAGACTTACAAGGAGAAGTCAAGCCACATATTGCAGAAAGAAATGCTAGTGGGGCTGTATGAAGATATTAACTTTGCTCTGTTGCAACAGTGGGGAAAGATTGGTGACTTCTTTCAACAGGGATGCCAGGCTGACACTCTTCATCTACAGTGAAGTCAGCGCTCTTAGTCTTAGGCTCCAGCATAAATAGTAACTATTGTAGTATGTCACACGTGGAGCTATGCAAAACATCTTACACACTTTTCTTTTTAAAGAAAATATATTTTTTTCTATTTCTAAATATTAAAAAATACTTTTTAAAGAATGTATTTCCCCCTGTGGCTGGGTTATTTTTACAGTTCATTACTTCAGAGAAGTCTCTCTCAGGGGAATATATCTTCCAATTGATTAGTAGCAGAGGAGGAGAGGAAAGTTACACAACGGGTAAGAATAGGTCTGGAGAGGAGGAAGAATATAGTGGTTTCTCATGGAAAAAATTAGTGGTTGCTTAGTCTGTTTAAATGTTCCCTTACCATGAGAACTGTTTTCTATGTCAGTCTTGCTTTTTGAGT
Organism: Phoebastria nigripes; assembly: GCA_035582835.1. Taxonomy (NCBI): domain Eukaryota; kingdom Metazoa; phylum Chordata; class Aves; order Procellariiformes; family Diomedeidae; genus Phoebastria; species Phoebastria nigripes. The sequence goes on along the minus strand of JAYKAV010002898.1, from coordinate 238,986 downwards.
CATCATGCTGAATTCTGAATTAAGTGACCTCACTTTAAGCTGTAAAATCATCAAAATAACCTATATTGCTATCTGCTTATTTTAGCATGTCAGATAGCCAAGTTACTGGTTTTATTTGAGAGGGGAATTTCCTAAGATATGCAACATCTTGCCTCATTCTTGGTTATGTTCTGTAGTGTGTATCAGGTTTGGGTTGGGTTTTGGTGTGGGTTTTTTTTTTTAATGGGGCTGGGAGGGGGTTTGTATTAAACCTCAAAGTTGTCTGTACTTCCTGCACATATGTAATGTACATACTTTCATATGTTTCGATTGTTTGGAAATGTCTCTGTTCATGTGAAGTTCTGAAAATAGTCTTCTGAAGCTACTGAGTTAAACTGACACGATTTCCTATGACTTTCTTTTTTGTGAATGACAGCAGGTTGATTTTTAGGTCTCTTACAGCAACAAAGGCATTTACAAGGTCTCTCTCAGGTTCTTTTCATGTAGAATAGTGAATTCATGTTAGTGCTTCTTTGTCGGGGGCTTAGTTGCTGCCTTCTGAATTGCTGCTGTTGTGAAAGTTGTAGAAGCTAAACTATCTTTGAGATTTCTGTCTCAAAATACAATTTTTTTAATCTATCCCACTTCAATTTAAAACGTTTCTGTGGATTAAGAAGAGATTGTCACAGGTAGTATGTATTGGTAAAGCACAATTCTTGTAGGAAGCCAAGCTTAAAACTTTCTCTGTTCAAGCAAGAGTTGATCAGTTTCAGAAATCAAACTTACATTTTTCTTCATATGCCTTTTTCTTCTAGGGTTTTCACAGACATTCAGCAAGTCCTCAACAACCTGACACATCCCCGTTTTGTATTCACAGACAACGAGGGAGACGCAGACATCCTCTACAACTTCTCACACTTCAAAGATTATAGGTTGCAATTGTTCCCCTGATAATACAAATTCTTTTGTTGCTCTAAAAACTGTGTTCCCAGAGGCCTCCCCAACATTCATCCTTCACCCAACAACTTCTCTGTTTTGTAGGAAGCTAAGTGAGGAAAGGCCTGAGGTAATGCTGAATCAGTTCCCATGTGAGAACCTCCTGACTGTCAAAGACTGCCTGGCATCCATCTCTAGACGAGCTGGAGGACCAGACGGGCCAAGATGGTTGCCTCGTACTTTTAACCTCCAAACAGAATTGCCTCAGTTCATCAGCTACTTTCAGCAACGCGACAGAAGGTGGCTCGTGTTTCCGCTTCCTTACATTTTGTGCTTTCTTGATCCCACTTTCCTCAAAGACCAGTAGCCTGCATTTTGGGGTTGGCAGCTGTTACACCACCATGAGTTTCCTCTTGCTGCGTTTGTGTTCAAGTAAATTTTACCTGGAAAGTGTGAGCTTTTTAGATATTCTCTTTAATGTAAGAGTAGTTAAGCAGCGCATTTTGAAACACAGAAACTTCACCATGATTTGAATATGGATTTGAAGCTGTTGCTTTTTGTCTAGTTAAGATCTTCTCTTGTATTTAACAGATACACAAAGGATCAAAACGCGTTTGCAACAAATGTTGGGTTTTTTTCCAGGGGACTGGTAGCAGTTGTTCTTGCACTTAAGCCAGAGTGGAAAATGTTTAGAGTTAAAGTACTTGGGTTCTGTAAGGTTGTGAAAGTAAAATCAAGTTTTAGTGTTAGCCTAAAGCAGTTGTGGAGCTTTAGGGTTTTAAATCCACACTTTTTCTGCTGATGCAGCTGCCTAGGAGTGGATGGAAACTAAGATTTTCTTTTGGCAAGAGAGAAAGAGAGCATTAGGTACTGCTAGTGGAATAACCTCTTATGCCTGGCRTGGAGAATTCTAGTTGAAACGTTGCTTCTGTGGTGACGCTTATGGTGCCACCTGCCAGGCGTTTCATTTGGCTGTTCTTTGCTCTATGTAGTCTGTTATTGACTGGCATGACCAGGAGAGAGCGCTCCTTCCATGTATCCCTAGTGTTTGGTGTTTTAATTCCTTTTTAATACTAAGGATTGACTGTAAATGCAAATGTGTATGTAGGGAATGGGAAGGAGGGGATAGGAAGTTTCAAATAAACAAGCAAAACGGACCCACTTAAGTTAACACCACTAACTTCAGCTCAGTTTATGCTGTTTATCATGAAGCTCAAGAAGTTTCTCAGGATGCTTTAATAGACGGAGGAAAGGAAGACGTCAAGTGTCACGCTGCCCTTACTCAGAAAGATGCATTGAAAGACCAAAATGTTGCCTATTTTCCTCAAAGATATTTCAAAGAATTCTGCCCCTTGAGGTGACTAGTTACTAGAAAGTGAGAAGATGGTGATGTGCTTTTGTTTTCTTGCAATATGAACTGTTGAGATGTTGTGTGATTTCTTCCCAAAGAGACAAGTTATGGTGTCATTTAATGTGAGTGATTTGGAGGTGTTATTAGGGAATCAACTTAGAAAATTGCACAATACGCTGCCAGAATGTTCTCGGACTCCTGGCAGAATGATTTCCGCACCGTGACCTGTGTATGTTCATGATGCTGCTGCCCAGTTWGATGGGTGGTTTTCCTCTTTTGAAGGAGTCAGATGCAGAAGGAGGAAATAAACAGTAAGAGCATGCTAGGCCCTAACTGAAAAGATCAGTGAAAGCTACCGCTGCCTTTTCTCCCCTTTACACCTAAGGCTTACCGCTCCCAGCTGTCAGTCAAAAGTCCTTAATTCTTGCACTGTAGCCCACAGCTTTATAACGTATTTATTCGGGGGAGTACATAGGTCAGTTCAAGTGGATGTTCAGACAGATGAATGAGGTGGATATTTACAGGTGTTGGCTTCTCTCTCTCTTTCTCTCTCTCTCAGAGGAGAAGACAATCACTGGATATGCAAACCATGGAACTTGGCCAGAAGCCTGGATACCCACATCACCAACAGCCTTAACAATATCATCAGGCATAGGGAAAGCAGCCCAAAGGTTAGAGAGCACGGTTTGAATGTGATTTAAAGGGGAGAGCTGAAAAAACTCCTTCATAGAAGGTGGTCTAAAAATACAAAGAAGGAAATTTATTTTCTTCAAAATTCACATGCTGGCCATAAATATACAGTTTCAGTCAATTCAGAATTGATTCAGATTCAAATTGGTCAGCTCCATTTGTTGCAGTGATGAACTCAAAGAGGCTGGTGTTCTCTTACTTAAAAAATAAAAGTTGCCCTGACAGTAATGAATACTCCAGTGTGGTGCTGCTTTAACCCTAATCCTCAGACTGGCAGATGAACACACATTAGCTATAGTTAACGTTGGTCATAAATTTTGGAACATTATTGCTTCTGTCCCCTGGTTGATCGTTATCGCTGATCCACAGCTCTGCTCAGTGGCACAAAGTACCGTCTTTGCCAACAATAGATGAATCATGGAGCTTTTTATAGGGAGTCTGCAATATGCGGTCATACGTCAGAGTGTCACTTCAGCTTTATTTCTGTTGGTGTGTGGACTGCATGTATTTTCTGGAATGCAGAAATGCACAAAGAATTGCTTCACATTTCTAGTTCAAAACAACAAGGTCACCGAAATTATAAATAAAATTAATTTTGTGATATTTTTTTTTTTTTTTTAAAAATGAGTACATTCTGGCCTCCCACTTTCCCCACCCTGATGTCAAAGAGTTTGATAAAAGGTACCTATTCACATAACAACATTGTGTATTCATGCACATCTCTAAAGAAAAACTGAAATGCATACAAGGATGCCTTAAATCATCAAGATCCAATGACACTTTGTTTTTATTTCAGTTGAATTATGTTTACTGTGAGTGTTTTTTGCTTTGTTGTAGGTAGTGTGCAAATATATTGAGAATCCAGTCTTGTTTCACCGAGAAGATGTAGGGATGGTTAAATTTGACATTCGTTATGTTGTATTGCTGCGGTCCATAAAACCACTCAAGCTGTATATCTATGATGTATTCTGGCTGCGCTTTTCAAATCGGTAATTACGTTCTCCTCATTAGTGTGGAGGGGCTTAGAATTAAATCCTGATACCTTGGAAACTAAGGAATTGTTTCATTCCTTAGGGCATTTTCACTTGATGACTTGGATGACTATGAGAAGCATTTCACAGTCATGAATTATGCTCCTGGTGTAACATTAAAACAGGTAAGCAAACAGTCCAAAACATTCCCTTGCTTTTCTGTTGTTTAGAAAATCTTCCAGTGTCTCCTTTGTGACTGTTGCCAAATAACCTATTTCACATCCACTTAAACAAGCAGTCAGTGTGTTGAAAGTACCCTAAGCAAATACTTTCCTAGGTTTTTCCCCCTCTGGACCCCTAATCATCTGTGATTATATAAGATAATACAAACCTACATCCTGAATATAACCCACATTGATGGAGATCGGTAAAAGAATTACTAAAATGGCAGCTAATCATTGTCAAAGACTTCAGTGTGATCTTTTATAACAAGAAATACTGGAACAAGGAAGGTATTCAGGAACTGTCTAATTCCCTAGTTCTCTACCTGGGTTTGTATGAATAGAAGAAAATATTTGATGTTCCATTCTCTTGTCATCTGATTGCTCAGTCATTCCCAACCAAAACAGTCTTTGATGTTGCTAAACTGTTTTAGGTACACTGTGAAGAATTTATTCCTCTGTTTGAAAAACAATATCCTGAATATCCTTGGACAACAGTACAAGTAAGTCAGCAATTCATCTTTCTCGTGTAAATGTTCATGGATCTTTTTTTACTCAGCAAACTAGCTTTTCCAAGAGTGTTGTTGTTTTTTGTTTTTTTTTTTTATTCATAAGACATACTTCATGTGTATCAGTTCCACAAAGGACAATGTCGTGGTTTAACCCAGCAGGCGGCTAAACACCACACGGCCGCTCGCTCGCTCCCCCCGCAGTGCGATGGGGGAGAGAATCGGAAGAGTAAAAATGAGAACACTTATGGGTTGAGATAAGAACAGTTTAATAATTGAAATAAAATAATATAATAATAATAATATGTAATGAAAAGGAAGATAACAAAAAGAGAGAGAAATAAAACCCAAGAAAGACAAGTGATGCAAATGAAAANAAAAAAAAAAAAATTGCTCACCACCAACTGACTGATGCCCAGCCAGTCCCTGAGCAGCAGCCCCCTGGCCAGCTTTCCCCTAGTTTATATACTGAGCATGACATCATATGGTATGGAATACCCCGTTGGCCAGTTTGGGTCAGCTGTCCTGGCTGTGCTCCCTCCCTGCTTGTGTATCTCCAGCCTTCTCAGTTGGTAGAGCATGAGAAGCTGAAAAGGCCTTGACTCTGTGTAAGCCATAACGAAAACATCTCTATATTATCAACGCTGTTTTCAGCACAAATCCAAAACATAGCCCCATACTAGCTACTACGAACAAAATTAACTCTGTCCCAGCCAAAACCAGCACAGATGACAAATGTTAACCCTTACTTTAGAAACGTTTATTAACTTAGCGTAATTCCCCCTCAAACATTTTGTTGTTAACATTTGAGAATTTTATTTCATGGTTACACTATGAGAATTCTTTATATTGGACTTAGTAATAAAGCCAGTCCTGACTACCCTCAGGATCCTGGGAGCAGGATCTTTTTTCTTGCAAGTTCCATCTTTTTTGCAGAAGGTTGCCAATAATCTAAGCCCATGGTTGTGAAGACTTAGTATTTCATGCAAAAAGGCAGGGAAGTCCAGAATATAAAGTGTGCTAATCACTACAGATGTTGCTCACGTGACTGTGGAAAAGTTGTTTTCAAAGCCTTCACTACTCTTCTTTTCAGTAGAATATTAACTCTGATTCTGAAAAGTTGAAGCACTGAAGTATTCAGTATTCCAAACATCTTCACAAGATAAGGAGCTGTCAGTTCTAAGTAGGAGACTGAAGTAAATAGGAAATTACAGTATATAGTAATCTCAGTGAAATGGCATCACAGGTTTTGATTTATCTATTTTAAGCAGAGCTGTTGGTCTAAAGATCTCCCTGTGCACTTTCAGGTTAGCTTGCTGTGCAGTGCACTGGAGCTCACTCACAAGATGAGGATGTGCCCAGCTGTGCCCAAGTGGCTGATGGAAATAAGCACTGCCCATGCTCCAAGGGTACTGTGCTTGAAGAGTTACGCTGCCAGATTGGATAGTGCAGAGGCTGCATTTGTATACTGTGGCATATTTAAAAGAAAACAAGTTAGGCTGGTCTTCTCTCTTTTCTTAAAGACCCCTCTTCCACCAACATAGTATCTCTGAGCTAGTAAGTTAGAACCCCTGTTTGTTAAATTAAATCTTGCCTTTGAGACTGCAATGCAGAATTTCTAGGTGCTGCCCCAGCTTCTCTGTGTTAGCGAGCTGGCGAGAGCCCTGTCCCTGGTCATTGCATTAATGACTTTTCACAAGAAAACAGATGGTTCCCTAATACTAGGGCATCTTTTATCTGCGAAGAGGAAGCTCCAAATACTGTAGTTCCATAAAACACGCAGGAAGGCGGATGAGGGCCTTCTCATTGATTTTTGTCTGTCATTCATGCTTGAAAGAAAAAGCTGAATGTGAAGAGGTGGTTCAGAAACATGCACAAAACTGAATTGTTGCATTCTTCCATATTTATCAGGAGCTAGAAGATGCAGAATGAACTGTAGCTGAGCATTTATATGTGCGTATGCTTTCAAAAGTGAATAAATTACCCAACTGTGGGTTGATTTCCATAAATTAATTTACATCAGTTTTAACTAGAACCTCATATCCAATCAATGATACTCAGAGTCTGACAGGTTTTGCAGCATTAGGTTTAAAATAGTCTGGAAGAGACTAGAAGGGGTGAAAAGAGAGATGTCAAAATATGTACTGCAGGTTTCCCAAAGTAGTACTGTGTGCAGAATAGGAAATACTACACCATCTTTTCATCTGCAGAAGGAATGGTTCACTGCAGTGTAAACTCAATGCTAAAATTCACACCTGTATGTTCTTTCTGTTTTATTTCACTTTCACAGTGGATGTCTGATTGTTTCTCAAAATACCAATGTAGTAAGTGTGTTCTTAAAATCTCCCTGTCCCCACCACCCTTTTTAGAGGGGTGTAAGCAGGTAGAAGATTTTTTCATTTCAGAACAAAACAAAACGAAGCTAGAATMCAATTTAGTAGGCAGGGAGAAGTCAGAACTTCACAGTTGTACTGCTGGTGTTCACAGAACTCTCCTGGGTTTTCTCTTTCCCCTCTTCTACACATAAGTGCAATACTGTACATAATRCCTGAGAAGAGGGTTAATTCTAATATTAAATGCTCTATTTTCAGGATTTCCATAGTACTGATTTGCTCCCCAGAAAAGTCCATGGATGTTGCCAGGTGCTCGGCACTTTCACTGTGTTGTCTTTAGGTCTAAATGCACATTTTGAAGCTAATACTGTGCAGCTTTTCATCTGTTGGCTGGTGAAATTTATACAAACTCTAAAAAGCTGTATGAGTGAAGTGATTAAAAACATGTTTATTGCTTTCATGGAACCTCACTTCTCATTCAGAGACCTTTTTCTGTTATTAGGCAAATATTTTTAAGGCATTTGCTGAATTGTTCCAAGTTGCTTCAGCTAAACCTGCGCCTCTTGGCATCTGTGATTATCCGTCATCAAGAGCAATATACGCTGTTGACTTGATGCTTAAATGGGACACCAGCAGAGATGGTGAGAAGCTCATTTCTTTGAATGTTGAATTCCTTATATTTGTGGACCTTTTCAGAAATTTATTTCTTCTGTCTGAACTCTTACTGTTTTTCAAGCAGTGTGAGCTGCGTGCTCTCTGCCTCCCACTGGCATCAAAGCCTATCTGGAGTTGCAGACCTGTGGGGTTAGCATCTGCCATGCTGGTTAACAGTAATGATGGGGGAGCTGTTAACTGTGCTCGGCTGAGTCCTTGCTTCCCTTGTGCCCCTGCTACTGCCATTCTCACAACCATACACACAAAAAAACCCCCAACTGTACAGCAATCTAGTCACTGACAGCAGCAAGTTTTCTTTCCCATTTATGGTGAGAGAATGTCTGAAATACCTGTCTCTTTATGAGACATTTTAAAGAGACCTATCTTACTGTCTGTGGCTTCCAGGCTTGGCCCAATGACTTCAACGCACAGTTACTTATTAAAGCAGGGAAGGGACCACATTCACCATTTCAGTGCTATTGATGTCCTCAGGACTGTCACTCAGTTGTTGCCAAGTCTCTGCAAGAACATGTATGTGAAGCTGCTTCATGTTAGTGCCACAGCATGGCTAACTACCTGGAGCCTTTCTTCCAGACAATTGTGGAGGACTGGTAGCAAAATTTGCCAAACAGGGTGAATTCTGTATTATCTCACCAGGAGGCTCAAAAATGTTCTGGAAGCGTGCCCAACCCAGACATGTGTCTCTGCAGAGACACACAGAGAAAAAGTACATAGAAAAGCAGCAGAGGCACCAACACAAAAAGGACTGCCGAGGGAGTATTAAACAGAACTGAGCATACTCTTTTCTTGTGACATCGTGGTCCCCGGCAGGAAAAATTCATTGCTTGTGCCCAGGTTTGCTGGAGGAGTGATTAGCTGTTGTATATTGGGTGGGTGCCCCTAGCCCAGTCCTGCAGTAGTTGATTCTGTAAATACTGAATCACTTTCATGGAGRTGATTGAGAAACAGGTGGTGTACAATTGAGCCTTTCCTGTTCAGATCAAGTGGAGCAAGGGGTTGAATTTGAATTGTTGAATGCTCTTTCAGCTGTCCCAGAGTTGTCTTGAATGGGAGAAGCAAAGCAACTTGCTATTATTACTAGCTCGAGGAAAACTGTGGTAGTAAAAGGACCAACCTCACGTTACAGACCTGGCTGAACTGCGTAGGTCCCTAGCCTTTTGAAGATAGGGGCGTGGGTGCCAAAGTCATGGCTGTGATGCTGTAGGCAGCCTATGGACAAATAGGTTGGTTGCTTCTGTGCAGAGCAGAGTATGGTTTACCTGTGCATCAGAAGCTTGTACCCTCACTTAGGATCTCAACACCAGACAGGAAATAAAATCTTCTGTTTCTCTTTGCACAGAATGCATTTGATGCTGAACTCTCTGATGAAGTTTTAAGAGAAAATTAAACTCCTCCTAGGAGTGAGATGAAGTGGCAGGTGGGAGTGGCTGGAGTGTAAAGGAACAGGACTGCTAGAACTAGAAAGGTAGATATCTAAGACCTTTAAGAAAGGAAGGTTTGTACTGAAACGTGAAAGGAGAAGCAGAGTTTTCTGGAAGATGTTTCAGACTGTCAAGCAAGACCGCTGTATCGGGGAGATCCTATTAAATCACTGCAAATTCTTATTCTAAGTGAGGCATTGGATTAGCACAGTGATTGCAGAATCTGTTGGATAATTGTCCTCTGGATAATGATGGAAGAACAGACCTCCGTCTCTCAAAAAAACCACAAACCCACTGAAATAAAAACACCTTACCGGCTTGCCAGCTTGGGTCATAAGAGATGGCTTTTTCCAGTCATTTTCTATAATCTCTGGCTTAAAGATAGGTAGTGATTCAGGATCTCTATAAAGCTTGTATTAAGAGGCAATGTTTGTGTTCCCCTTTACAGGGAAAAGAATTATGCAGCCTCAGATCCTGGAGGTGAACTTTAATCCTGACTGTGATAGAGCCTGCAAATACCACCCTACCTTTTTTAATGATGTCTTCAGCACCCTATTTCTGGATGAAACAGACAGCTGCCATGTGACATGCATTGTCTAGCCACAGGATGCTTGACTCTATTAATTTCCTTCCCAGATATGCTTAACAGCAAGATTTATATTTCAGTTCTATGAGCTGCTGATGCAACTATTTTCCTATACTGGTAACCCAGGAAAAAAGTCGTATCAGAAGAATATGCGTATACCATATACTGTATTGATAATCATTTTGTCTGCATTTTCCTTGTCTTGCTTAGTTCTATAAATCATCGGTTTGCGTTGACCAAATATCTTGTTTATTGAATATGGGAGACCTCAAAATAGGACAGTAACTGGAGCAATTGACTTGTTTCTCAGGTAGCCTGATTGCTTGCTTACTGGGAAGCATTGCACAAATTCCTCATGTCAACATTAAAACTATAATTTACTGAATCACGTTGGAGTTTGTGTATCTTTCTTATCTATCCCTCTGTTACACAAAGATGTAAAATGTTCTGGTGGGAAAATAATACAGTATTTCAGTGCAATGAACTACTAGGGTAATGAGGTGAAAGATTTGATGGCTTTTCCCATTTTTCTCTTATTTAAAAAAAGGCAAACAAAACCTACAACATTTAGGAACCCTGTACTGCTGGCTGTCATCCTTAGCCTGCCCCTTAAAGAAACTAGATTTGTGAGAAGTGGTAAGGCAGGAAGTGAGAAGGATGCAACGTCTAGAGCAGCATAGGAATGCAGAAGAAGCCCGAAGGAATGAAAGGGATCTGGGAAACTCTGTTAGAAGCCCAAGCAGTCTTTGGACTTCAGAGTTTAGGGCCTAAGATAGAGGTATTTGGAATGGGGTGTCAGTTTGAAATTAATCATTCCTAATCTCTCCTGCCTCCTCAAATCAGGGTAAGTGGCTGAAATTTAGCAATTTTAGGCTGTATTTATGTTGCTTTGTATGTATGTACAAGTTGCAAAAATTCTGCTGTCTGTCATGAAGTCTATATTGTGTGGGTAGTATTTTTTAAGCTAGTTGCAGCAATCGGGATCTGCTTGACAGCGAAGTACAGTTATAAAATTGTATAGATGTTCTAAACCTTGCTTCAAGCTTTGCAAATATGCAGTGTGTTATCCCTCCTGATCAGGAAGGGAGAGGGATATTTTAGGCTATTTCAGGCTGGTCTGCAGAAACCTACTTCTTTCCACTGACTGGAACATAGGCTGGAGAAATAATCCATCTATGTCTTATGAAAACTCAGTCACTGCACAGGTGGGGCAGAAGGGAGAGCTGGATTGCACAGCCAGAAGTGGTGCTGACAGCTGTATCAGTCTCCTGTTCATGAGACAGAACTTTTTGGGACTCCTTACTTAAATGTGATTAAAGAAACATGGTGAAGTGCTGAACATAGATGGTGGGACTACTTCCAATGCAGGGAAAAAGCTTGTCTGTGATATAGAATGTAGTAATGGGTGCTTGAGACCAGACATAAGGGGACATGCAGTGCTGCTCAGCAGATGTATTTGTCACCTGTAGGAGAYCAAATGGCATTTTCTGCCTTCGAAGTACCTGAAAACATGTAACAAAGTGCGTGTGGATCTAGAGTAAAGGGGAAGGTTTCCCTCATCACAAAGGGAAAAGTGATGTCACACTTAGAAAACCAAAAGAATGACTTTAAAAAAAGTAGTAAGATTTGTGCAGTGGGACCACAAGCTGTGGGCAAAAATAGTCTGTTCTTGTGCTCTTAGACAAAAGAGATGTTTTATCTTACAGGAAGCAACTGGTTGAACTAAGCATCCCAGATCTTACTATGTCAGCTACCATAACCCTGAAGAGGAGAAACCCTTGTTTCTACTTCTAAGCAGCTAAAGTGAGAAGGTGCAGGTAGGAGACACCAGTAGCCATGGTGTACGTACTGCCCTGCTGGGCAACAGACCCACCCGTTGCCTGGCTGCCGGCTCCACTGTCAAGGTCTAGTGGTGAACTGGCATCACACTGAGGGTCCAGGTGGAGTATGTTAGTGCTGTTTGGCTGGTGATGCCTCAGAGGTGCGTGCAGGGGGCTGCTGAATATTTGGGTCCTCTCAGTTTCTGTCCAGGTGCTCTGAATTTCCTGTTTTGTCTTGCCCATTGCAATGGTGAGGAGAAGAGATGAAGGGGCTATCTTTGAGGCTATACCATCCTGTTGCCTTCAGTATTTTTCTGCTCAAAACCATTTAAAAACAATAAAAACAGAGGAACAAGGTTAGTAAGTTTACATGTAGTTTAATGTATTTAGCTGACCCTAGATTGTACAATGCTTCAAAGTGGGAAGGCACAAACTGTGGAACAAAAAAAATCTCCTCTTAAACATTTCCAGAGTACAATGACCAGAAGATAAATATCTGGCAGCTGTAGTGGGACACATCATAGCACTAAAGCACCGTGTCTAGTGGTAAACATGAAAGATTCAGGCCACAATCATGCCTGTCACTGTTAGGAGCAGCTTTCTGGAAGCTGTGTCTGGATTTGTGTATCCAGCTGTGTATGGCTGGATTTTCTCCTCTGAATATAATGAAGTTGCAGTTCATGCTTCTTTCTGGTAATAGTTAAAATGCTGTTGTCATATAAAACGTAATGCTATAATATAGAAAACTAGTACTTTTCAATCAGCACTATCTTTTAGTTTGCTATAAAACTCAGTCAGGCATACACCCCTTTGACTTGCCTAGTAAAGACATACTTGTTTTAAACAAGTACTGCTTTGTGAACTTGTAATTAGCAAACTAATGGTATAAGTAGTTCAGCTAAAAATAAGGCCATAATTTTATTTAGAAAATTCTTGTGAAAAAAATATTTTTGGCTGAAAAATGTCTATTCAGATTGTTTCTTGTTGCGATTGTCATTCCAGATACGGTAATTGAGTGCAGAAGCCATGGTTAGCCAAGCTAAATAAGGAACCATCAAATAAGCTGCAGTTTTGTTGATGTTATACCAGGAAGCAGTTGTAGCTGTTGCTGTACCAGTCGTGAGCAGGAGAGTCACCAACCCCTGAAACACAGGAAGGTGGTTAGTGTTGTTTTCACTTGTGCATTTTCTTGACTAGATAGTCTTTGTGTGGCTCTTTCCACTTAGCTCTGGCACTTGTTGGATCCCTCTGTGAGTTAATTCCTTCTCAGAAAACCAGCCAGCAAAAAAAGATAGATTTCTGCTGAGTTATGAGTTGAATTGACTTGTAAAATGATACAACAGTCACAAGAAACGGCATTGCAGCTGGGAGCGGGAGAATAAAATCTCCTTCACCCATACCCTTTTTTTTTTTTTGGCAGCGTGAAGTGCTACAGTGATTACAAACCCAGTGTGACTTTGAGCAAGTCACTTAGCTAAGTAAACTTATCCAGTCTTTTCATGTCATAGATGCTCCCTGAAGAGATGCGGTGTGAATGAATCAATGATGGATTGCAAAGTCTTCCACTATTACAGCATCACATATATATTTAGAGAACCAGGCAAATATTTTTTATTTTTATTATTGATTTTTATTTTTGAGGCAAGCTGTTTCTCTTCAGACTGCAGAAAATTAGTCTAAAATGGGTGCTGATCACCTGAGTAATGTTATGATAAGCTTCTTATCACTGCTGTTTGCCAGAGATACAYAGGAATTTTAGCGAGGCATAAATGTTTACATTTTCTAGTCACACAAAGCTCTTATCAAAGGGTGGCAGAAAGAGCTTCTTGAAATCTAAACATTTAAGGATATTGTAGATATGTAAATTCTCTCAGGTGGCTGCTGGGATGCATTAAAAGAGAATTTTAGAAAACTTCTGCAAGCCATATTCTGTACTCAGGCTCATTTTCAGGGAGAAAAGATTGACACAAAACTTTTGTCTTAGCACCTAGCAAATGACAGCAGAAGCCTATGATTAAGAAACTTACTTTTCCACTTACCCATCCCATTTTGTGAGCTCCAAAAAATATTGGAGTCCATGCCCAGTTTAATGCCAGCTGTCCTGCATACAGACCCAGAGGAACCACCGACTTTTCACTGAAGCCCCCCAATTCCTTCCACACCAGGTAGGAGCCATATCTGGAGAAAGCAAATGTAATGTGTAATTCAGTACTTTAGTTAAAAAGCAACCACACATTCTTGATCAAATGAAATTACTTCAGTGATAGGGTCTAAATTCATTTGGAAAACTAGATATCCAGGTGGTACTAGGCAGAGTAACTGATTGCACAGGGTTGATCATCTACTGCAGATAGCAAAATGGATAGAGAAAAATTCCCTACCCTGCCAGAGTTCTCACTTCTAGGTGCAGAGGAGCAGATGACCTACTGCATTTCAGTCTTAAAAGAGAAAGCCATGTTGAAATGGAAGCAAGTCTAAGATGCAAGGGTAGAAGGTAAGTCTCTAAATAGTGAAGAAACTGTTAATTTCAGTACTGGGACATGGTGCTTTAAAAATAAATTTTTAAAAAACCCTCAACCCACTAACTTTTTAAGTGGATGAAATAACATAGGAGAAGTAGGAATTGAGTGGCATCCCAAAGCACAGGTGAGTATGGGAATGGATGGTRTTAGAGCAGGAGGAACCCCATAGTCACTTTTCAGAAGGAAGGAGACGAAGATGGGGAGAACAAAGATTTTAGGAGTTCTGTGGAAAGAATTAACCACAAGGAGCATCCAGCACCCTTCCTGCCTGCAGGATCCTGGCTACTGAAAGATCTTCCAAAAATATTTTGAAGATTTTGAACAGATCTTCTTAATGCCACAGAAGAACAGTTCACTGTAGGGATCCCAAAATGTAAGCTGCTAAAGACAGGAATTCTCAGGATTTGGGAGATTTACTAATGTAAGGTTTATTTTTGCACTGAAGGAGCCTGATTAGAACAGGGAGCACTCATCACCTAAGACTATTTCTTTTGCTCTTGTTTGACTTTCYCTTTAGACATTAGGTAGATTTCAATCCAGATGATGGCACAGCCATTCCAAGTGACTACAGTAGAATCCCCTGGATAAAATGCCAGCATCTGGAATTATACCCTTGTTTCAGAATTAGTGACTGAATACTGATTCCATTCTGGTAGGAACGTCAACTGGACTGTGCACTATGCTGGACAGCAGGGGCTCATATGTGTTTCTGCTGGCAGTGGAGCAAAGATGGAGACCAGCTTGCAAGCATTATTTTTTTAGGAGCAGACGAACATCCATAGGAGTAATTGCAAGGAGTTTGTCTTCATTTGTAGGTCATACAAGAAGGATTTTTTTTTTTTTTCTGTTTAACCCAGTTAGTGACCCAAGCTTGCTTCTTGGCCATTACTTTCATAAGGACTGAACAATGCAGCTTTGATATCTTGGCAGTTTGATTGCAGAGAGTATTGGGGGRRAAAAAAAAAAAAGTAAGGGGGAGCAGGGTAAGCATTAGAAACTTAACAGTTTATCTTCGTAAAAGGCATCAGGACCCGAATCTGTTCCTAAGTGATTTACAGAGCCACAGTGTGGATTTACAGTTCTTCGTACATCTAACTTTGACTTCAGACCAAGATCACGATGTACAAATCTGCTAGGAAGCTAAATGTCAAGAAAGGCATGTAAGTTTATTAAATCTTGCTTTTAGTAATTTCTTGCTTTTAATATATTCAAGAGATTCTAAAGGAATGAGATGTCTTGATCATTCAAGGAATGTGTGCACATGATAGATTACAGAAGAAAAGGTCTGGTAATAAATATGATCTTTTCACTGAGCTAGATGTAGAGTACCTAACCGGGACCATCCACCTCTGAAGACACTGATTCTGATATTATCAAAGTAAGTGATAAGCTGTCACAATTTGGATTTTTAAAATATTTAACTTGATATCCAGGTTTATGATGAGGAATCCAGAAACAGGGTTACAAATTGTGCAGTCAACTTGAAGGAAGCCCTTCACGGGAAAGCCATTCAGCTCTTGTCTCTGATAAAAGGCATTTTTTTTATTCACAGGACAGTAATGATCTGATTCAAATGCCAACTCTTGGAATATACAAGAGTAGAGAGCAATTTTAAAAAGTACACTCTGTAAGAGGAGAAAGAAAAGAGAATACTGACGGGAAAGGAGGGACAGTACATGAGGCTATAAAAATTATAAAGCTTTTCTGGAAAGAAAATGAAACCAAAATGAGAGAATGTGTGAGCACCAATTTAGCATTCAGATACAGTTTCAGACATTGCATCATTGCTGTATTTTGCAACAGGTGGTGTGGTATTTAAGATAACCTGCAGGGTGACTATGTAATGTTAACTTGGAAAAGATTTGGTCTCTTTGAAACTTTATATTGTTAAGCCAGTGCTATATACAAACTACAAATCACTTAGAATGTACTGTCATAATGGAAGAAATGGGAGGGGTAAGCCATAAAAGGCATATTGCAGCCTATATTGCAGCCTAAAAACTATTGCTGGTGGATTAACAACAATGTGTATTTGATAGCTAGGAAAAAACATGCTGAATCTTGGTATGTAGCTAGTTCTTAACAACCAAGTGCAGAAGAGACACAAAGCATCACTTTGTGCTTGGGGGCTGCACTGACTGCTGTTGAGGCTCTAGGAGGAGAGCGCTACTTCCTCTGTGGCACAGCTCCCCAGAGTTAACATAAAAGCACGTAATGTTGGGTGGACAGCTTCTAGAGCAGTCTGTGAGGAGTATTAAAACTGCCCAAACAATCTCCTGAGACAACCCACCTCTACAATTATTTTTGCTACATCTTATTAAAAGTAACAGCTGCCAAAATACTGTATTATTAAACTTTTAAGGTTCCTGTGGGAATGGTATTTGGCCTTGTGATTCCTTGTTCATTTGACAGTAATTGCTGTGCTGTCAGGTATTTTAAACTAGTTAAATAAGGAGATGGTTTCAAACATTTACAGTTTAACAGCCTGGCAGTTTTATTTGAAAGGACACGTATGTTTTGATTTTGGTTTCTTTTAATTGAGCTCTGTTAGAACAGTTCTATCCTAATTCTCCCCCCGACCCCTCCCCTCCCCCCCCCTTTTTTTTTTTTAAATTTTCCCAGAACTACTGAAGAACATACATAGAAGAAATCCCAGTGCTGCCTTGCTCCATCGCTGCCAGCTTGGCAGGTCTTCCCCTCAGAATGAATGAGGAAAGCAAATTAATGGCAGCTTTTCAAACTCCTGCTTTTGATGTGGATACTTGTGCACACAAAATGTCCTATCAAACCCACACACAACTCCCAAAACATGTTTCTACCTGTTAAACAGGCAGCTTGACACAGTTTCTTACAAACATACAGCCACAGGAATACAATAATAGTTCTCTGGTCCAGCATTATACAATAAGCAACTTTGAAATCAGGTAAGTGCCTTAATACAATATGAAAAACATACCCCATAGATGTATAGAGAGTTCCCCAAACAGGAGCAAACACCCAGTTAGGTGGACACCAGGATGGCTTCTGTAGAGATTCATACCACACTGGGATTTCCTTTTTAGTTATCTTGCTTCCTAAAAGTCCTCCTGCATGGGGCAGGAGTGTGAAACCCACTGCTGGGGCCCAGGCTGGTACCACTTCCATTGAGACAGTGAATCTGAAACAAACCCAAACATGTTGATTGGCAGAGCAATTTTAAAATGCAACTACAAAAATTTTCCATTTTTAGCAGACTTTAAAAATACACGTGTAGGATCTCATCCACAGCCTAGTCTTGTCACTGAGAAAGACTGCAGCTGAAATTAATGGATCTTGTACCAGGGCTCACTGGACTATACTCAGCCCCATAAAGGAACCTATTATTTACATTGCAGGGGGGAAGTGAGGCCTTTGGTGCCCTCTCAGCTTTGTGCACTAAGATTACTGAATTTTATCTACATAAATATTCTCATCCATAAGTATGCCAGAGGAATAAACCAGTTTGATATTATATGAACTCCACTTGGAAAAGAAAAAAAAAAAAAAAAAAGCACTAAGTGTGTATTTCTGTATTGACCAAAAGGTCCATTCACTCAATGGAATGGCATAGTCAAGAGTAAGAAAACTGTGTGCACGTTCCTGTGCTCAAGCAAAATAATTTTATACCTCGTGTTGCATTTTTAGCTTCAAAAGGTTGCTAAGGATGCTCAATGGCTAGTAAGAGTGATGTGAATTAGTAGCAGACACTTGAAAAGCTGCCTCGGAAAACAAATACCAGGGAGGACAATGAGAAGACAAGTACTTAAATGATGTTTTGCTAAACAGGGAAGGAGATCTTAGTGGATAAATGGGGAGTACACCTGTGGCTTCTTCATGAAGCACACAACCAGTTGCAGCAATCTTAGCTGCCACGCCCATAAAGTGTACTGGATTGAATTTGCCTACAGAAGTAAGACTAAATAATGCCTTGCTCTGGCAGGCCGCGCTGCTTTAGTTAGAGTACAGACAGCAGTAAAAAAAGTAAGCAAGTAAGCAGGAAAAAGCTTCATTGCAGATTTTCTGGCCAAAAGCCAAATGCTACAGAAGAGCTGTGTTTAGCTTGCTAGAATGTAAGCAGATTAGAGGTATGATAAAAAAGGGCAGAACCGAAACATGTTATTTTTTCAAATATACAGTAGGTAAATACACCCAATTCCTGTTCATCTGTTACGCAGGAGAGGGAGACAGCAGGAAGGAATCACGAGAGAGATTGCAGCAGTGAAGAAAGAGCAACTGTGGAAGCCCCAGGAGAAAAAACAAAGTTTTAGAGCAACCAGCATTTCAGAGGCTTGTCAAGAAAAGTGCCTTATTGACTTGGCTGTTGTCTTGGCCGATGTTTAAAGGTTTTTATTGCTATAGTTATGACTGGTGGGATGAGGAGGCAGGGAGTGGGGAAGAGGAAATCCCGCTTGTAACAGATGTGCTTAAACTGATAGGAAATGGCACACAGATGACGTTGCATTGTCGCAGTTCTGCTGGTACAGTGGATTTCTGTTTTGAGAACAGGTATAAGCTTGGCCAGCAAGGGAGTCCCTGTTCTCAGGGGTCTGCCCATACAGTTACACAAATTTAATGAAGACATTTCAGTGGCTGGGACCACAAGCCAGATTGCATCAGATCAAGAAAAATCCTGGTGATAGAAGCAGAGCAGAATTTTGAAGGCAAAACAGAGAGCATAGAGGGACTGGTAAAGCATGCAGGATTAGAAAGTTTGTAAGGAGTAAACAAGAAAGGACATGTAGGCTGCTGGGCTGTGGGCGTGCCTCAGGGGAGAGACGTGGGAGGGCAACAAGTAGGAATGCACACAAAAAAGGCAGCAGACAAAGCAGTACAACAGTCAAAGTCAAAAACAGAACAAAATGAACGAGTGAAAGAAAAACTATGCAGGGAAGAATTCAGAACTAAGGTTGGGGAGAAGAAGTGGGAGAACGATGTGCTAGTCTGCTGGAATAGTATCAATTAGGTCTTGGGTGGAGGATGGACAATAAGGAAGGGAGGAAAAAATCCGCATAGCTCATTGCTGTAGTCATTGCTACCACACTTCCTGCCTAATGGATTCTGCTTGTTATTCACCAGGGAGTGTCTTAAATGGAGCAAAGGAGTTAACGTGTTCTCCTGTGCCTAGATCTGTATTGTTACTTTCCTGAGGGAGCAGGCTGTCAGCTGCAGTATACACTACTTGTCACCCATACTGACAGCATGAAAGGCTCTGTTTTCACTGGGATGTGAGGGAATTGCTTATGTGCAGGAGCAACAAGGTGTAACGGGAACAAGAGCTCCAAGCGCAATGATTCTCTCTGGTTGCCTTCAGATAAGTAATTCCCAAAGGTTAAGTTAGAAATTTAAAGTTACTAAGATCTTGCTGACTCTTAACCCTGTCGCTCTTGCTTTGCCTACAGAGAGAACACTAGGCTTAGTTCTCTACACATGCTGCAGAGTGCTGGTCATCCGTGCAGCTCCAGTGTGGCTGTCAAATGCTAATTTTTTTTTTTTAAAGTGATAAGCCCAAAGGGGTTTATGCTTTATTTGGATGTAACAATATCAGGGTGATTTCCTGCAGGTACTAAGCAACTGGACTTTGTCAGGGGGTTCTGTCAGCTTCTCCCCAGGGAAGAAAGTCTGGAAGTGTTCTGCAAGCTGAAAGTGCTAAATACTATCAAATTGGAAAAATACTGCTCTGCTGCAGTCATTAGTGGATAAATGATGTAGCTCTGCGTCTGTCCCTCTGCATGCTGGAGGAAGAACGCTGAAAYAATTCTTAAGTGACGAGAAAGAAAATCAGGCAGGCAAACAGAAATGGGGAAGGCACAAGGCAAAGAAACAGGGAAAGTGAAGCCGTGCATGAACAAGAAAAGGGAAGAAATCGAAGTGAAGAGATTGAACATACTGGCTTGAATTGAATGTTGGTGTCCCAGTCTTTTGACTACTATTACTACTAATTATATATTGTGTTTTCCAATAATATTTCTTAGGACTTCTCAAGCATGGCAAAATACTCTCTTTTGCATAGTACCAAGGAGAAAGAAGAATGAAGCCGTGCAGCAAGATGAGAATGTGCTGGTAGGCTCACTCTAGTAGACCACAGCTGTCCATCAGCAGTGGGAGTTCCTGTATTTTAATTCCCAAGAAATGAAATACTAGTATCAATTTCCCATAAAAAGCAGTAGCTAACTCAGGGAGCAGCACTAGTTGATTTTGGAAGAAGCCTTGTCCATTTTCCTCTGGTTACTTGGTGTATGTAGGTCTTTGGTCAGAGAGTAAGTAAAAGGCAGGGATACACTGGAGAGTTGGTGCATTTGGTCAGTGCTGTAGCGTTTGTTTGGTTAGCTGTGCAGCACGAGATCCGTGCAACATTTACAGAATGTCCTGTACAGTTTTTGAAAGTAATGTAATCACCGAGTATATAAAGGATTATCAGCCCTGACTTCCTTTTAGTGTATAGCTGATAATCCTGAAATTACTTGGTGATAACTTGCACAGCACAGGCTTGCTAACACAGCCCCTCTGGCTGCATCTAAATTACACAACCTAGAAATAATTACTACTTTCCCAATGATATCCCAGCTCCACTTCAGGGTGAGATCTGGTTGCACAATATTCTTGCACCCTGATTTTCATCCTGAAGAAACCAGGATGTCTGTGGATGATATCCGCAGCGTGCCCAGCAGCTATCTGCCTCTAAGAACCACCACAGTTGGAGATCTTTTCTCCCCATACACACTTAACTTGTTTATTTCTGTTTCCACCTCTTATCTCTGCCCTGCAACATTTTCTTCATCATCCAGCCCATTTTCCATTGAGCCCTAGTCTGACTTCAGGCAGTTTCAGCAGTGCAGTGAGGGCTGCAGCAGGCCAGTTTGCTTTACAAACATGTTAAAATAATTTTTCTAGGTATTCAAAACATCCAACTTGCCCAAAGATGGTTCTAGCTACATAAAGTAACAGGGGAAATAAAGGGGAGGAAAAAAACAATACTGCAACTTGCTGCCTACTGGGCTTCTATCTTTTTGCAGGTTGCTTCTCAGTGGTGGTGGTGTAACATGCAGAAAATCAAACAGAAGCTTTCCGTGTCCTCCTCTTTCTGGAAAAAACATTGCGCACCCAAAAAAAGGATGGGTTGCGCTATGGGGGGGGACTAGAAACATCATGACAGAAGAGCTGGCTTGCTTCAGCCTGGTGAAAAATAAACTAAAACACTTCTTTGCTTCGAGCAGGTCTCTGAAAGGCAGGTGGGTCCCTTCCCCTTCTCTGGGCAGACCCAGGGAGAGCTCAGTCAGCGGGAAGGAGAAAGAAGGAAAGGACAACTACTTTCATTGCATTTTCTTATACCCCTGTTCTGATAAACCTCTGACTAATCCCTTTCTTGTGCAACTTGGTGCTGGCTACCYAATCACATGGGGCTTAAATTATAGCTATCGCATTACAAACACGAAGGACAATCTCTCAGCCACGCTAAATCACCCATGCGGTTCTGGAGTTTCTAGTCCCCGCTGTTTTGAGGTAGACTGACAAAGCTGTGAACATACTATTGAAGGGGGGGTCCCCAAGATATATACTCTCCCTCTCATCCTCTACAGTATATTTTTTTGAGGGCAGATAAGGTTCTACCCAGGTCTGAGAGGCAGCATGCAAATTTTCCCTGGGGAAAAGGCTTCTTCCTGAGATAGCTGTCTGACGAATTAAGGGGTGCATACTTAACTTATATTGATAAATGATTTATGTCTGTTGTGGCTTTAACTCCTGGGAAACCGCAACACTAAAAGTTACATCACAGTCTGTGACACAGAATACGGCTACCACAAAAAAGCAGTCTTATCTTTGTTATCTAATCTCAAGTAATAGAAAAACTTAAAAGAGTATATATTATATAATATAAATACAATATAAATATCTAACAAATCAGTGTATAGTCTATGTTTATAACTAAAAATTGTGGTATTTAAGGATATAATGCAAGGTGTACTCATCAGGTTGAGAGACGACAAATCTCACTGCCCAGGTTACACTTCCTTTAAAATGGCAGAGCACAAATTGTGCAAATAAATCTATGATTTATTGAAGTTTCACATACTGGGAACTGAAATGTATGCTAGAACAAAATTTTCCCAGGTGGTAATTTGCCATTTACTGCTCAATCTCTTCTTATTTTCCCTGTGTATGTTTGTATAAAATCCTCTGCATGCCGTGTACTTTAAAGACAAAACATCCCTTTGACTACCTTTCTTCCAAACAGCTACCCAACCTCCTGCTGTAGGTTGTTGTTGTTCTTTGTCCACCCACTCAGAAAATGTCATCAACATCTACTCTTTAAAAAGTTGAGTTTTTCTGGGATATTTCTAGTTTAAGTGCTGCCCAGCCCTTACTCTTTTCAGCTTGCCAGGTATTCTTTTAACAGGGTAAAACGTAAGGCGCCACATCCAAGGGATGCTTTAACAGCAGTGGGATGTTCATGAGGTGTCACCGCTGGTAAGTCTCAAGTGCTTTACAAGTGGTCTGCGCCCTTTATGGCAAACCAAAGATAAAATGGTAGTGCCGAGGTGCACTCACGCCGCAGCGTTACTACCTGGGCTGCTGCGGTGGTTTGCAGGAACTGGACTCTGCCCTGGGCTTTGCCTCTGAAAGCATCAAACGTGAAGGTCACAACCGTGAATCTTCCCAGGGCTTGACAGGTGTCCAGTAAGGTGAACTGTAATCTGGTGGCCTAATGCGAAAGGGGTGTCCCTTGCTGTCGGGGCTCGTGGGGCAGCTGGTAGTAAGGGAGCCTAAAAGCTCTAGCGCACAAGCTGAACGCAACGAGAGCAGCAGTTGCCCAGCTGATAACCTGCCACCCAGCGCCTCCTCTCAGTTTAGCACGAGGTATTACCGCTAAGTTACAGGTAGAGACAGCCACGGAGTGGGATGCAGTCATATATATGTCATCTATATCCTATATTGCTGCTCATATATTTCAGCTAAGTTGAGAAGCTCACGGGCTTTTCCAGGTATTTTACCCTGGAGGCTGACAGAAATGGAGGAAACCATCTTATGGARCAGCATAGGATAGAGATTAGAAAAGTGAGCAAAATCTGCTCACTATGATTCTTTTGAAACAGCCCAAATAAAAAGTCAACAGAATTTCTTGCTATTCTGATCCATATTCCTTCTGCCAAGTTAAACTAATACAATCTGTTTTATTAAACTGCTCTGTGAAGTCTGACTCACTGCTTGATACTGTTTCATAACCTTAAGTGAAGCAAAGTCATTGCACAACTGCAACTTTGGCATGGCAACTTTCACTTTTTTTTTTTTTTTTAAATAATCCTGCTATTGAATGCTCAAATTAGTAAAGTGCCTTTTGTGCTGATTTATAAGCATTACTTGGAAAATCAGACGGGAAAAAAAAAAAACCAAGCCCTTTCTTTCGCCTTTAAAGAAATGTCCAATTAAAAGCAAATCACAGTGACACTGAAAGAAAATACCTTTACTTAAACAGCAGCCTGAAATAATCGTCACTCGCGTGCACAGAGTCAACGTGCATCGTGTGAGAAGGCAGAACGGCGGGTCCCCGTGAGACCAGAGGAGCAAGACGCGTGTACCTGCTGTTGTCTGACCCAGAGCTGCGAAGCCGTGCGCTTGCGCAGCTGGACAGCTGTGAACCACTGGGAAACTCATATGCAAAACCAAAATTAATAATAAGCTTCCTTGTTTAGTTCCCTTTTTTTAAAAAAAGCACTTTCCACGCCAAACACCGGCATGGAGAAGCAGTCAGTGTTTGCCTGACTAAATCCTCTCTGCCCGTAAGCCGCGGTACCGTCCCGGCCCCGCCAGCGAACGGCGGCAGCGGGGGCCGATGCCCCCCGGGCGGTGTCCCCGTCCTGCCCGTGAGGGAGCTGCTGGCCCGGGCACGCAGGGCTGTCGCCGGCTGCTTCGCGCTCGCCACCGGACGCGCTCCTCGAACTCCTCCGCCAGCCCGCGCTCCGCCCCGCGGCCCGCCCGGCCCCGGGGGAGGCGAGGGCCGCCCGGGGGCGCGGCCGGGTCCCGGCGGCGGCACCGCTCCGGGAGCCACCGGGACCCATGCAAGGGTTGCCCGGGGTGAGGCGGGGACGGGCGGCCCCGGCAGGACCGGTGGGCCCCGGACGCGGCCGCAGCGGCCCCTCCGGCGGCTCTGCCGGGCCCCGCTGCGGGGCTGCGCCGCCCCCGCAAGCTCTCCCGCCCCGTCCCGCAGGCAGGGCCGCGCGGGGGGCGCAGAACAGCCCCGGAGTTACCTCCGCTCCCGCGCTGCCGCCGCCCGTCGCGCCTCCTCTGCCGTGAGGCGGCGGCGCCCGCCCCCAGGGCCGCCCGGGCCCCTCCCGCCGGCCGGGCCCGCCCCGAGGAGGGGCCTCCGGCGCCAGGCGGGAGGAGCGGCGCGGCGCGGCGCGGCGGAGGGCGGCGAGCGCCGGGGCCGGCCGGCCGACCTTCCTCTCTCTATCTCTCCCTCCCTCCCTCCCTCCCGGCGCGGGAGTGGTTGCCGGCGGGGGCCGCCCGGTTCCCGTGGCAACGCGGGGCGCGGCGGCGGCGGCGCAGGCGGCCGGGCGGCGGCCATGGGCAGCTGGGCCGCGGCGACATGGCGGCTTGGTGGTTGCAGCGGGCGCGGCGGCCTCCGCGGCGCACCGCGGTGGCGGGGCAGCTCCCGCCCCGGCGGTGGGGACCGGGCGGCGACCCTGAGCGACCTGCTGCAGAGCTCGGTGGGGGCCGAGGAGCCGGGCGCGGCGGCGGCGGCGGCGGCGAGGCGGGAGCGGCAGTCCCCCCGGGAGGGCACGGTGCTGCTCTTCCCCGGGCAGGGCAGCCAGTTCGTGGGGATGGGCCGCGGGCTGCTGCAGTACCCCGGCGTGCGGGACATGTACCGCCTGGCCGAGAAGGTGCTGGGCTACGACCTGCTCTCCCTCTGCCTGAAGGGGCCGCGGGACGAGCTGGACCGCACCCGGCACTGCCAGCCCGCCGTGTTCGTCGCCTCCCTGGCCGCCGTGGAGAAGCTCAACCACCAGCAGCCTAAAGTGAGGAGCGCGCCGCGGCGGGGAACGGAGGGGGCGGCCCGGCGCGGCCCCCTCGGGGTGAGGCCGGGCCCAGTCTCGGGCCTCGGCTGCGAGGCGGCTCCCGCATGGCCTCGGCGCCCGGCGGCCCCCGCGGGGCTGGCGGACACGGGGCGCCGCGGCGTGTCGGGCGTCCCCCGCGGCGTGGAGCCGGCTGATGTTTGGCCTCGGGTCTGTCTCCGTGCAGGTGGTGGAGAGCTGCGTGGCGGCGGCGGGGTACAGCGTTGGGGAGTTCGCGGCGCTGGTCTTCGCTGGAGCCCTGGGCTTTGCCGAAGGTGCCCGGGAAATGTGCTGAACCCCCCTAGCAGGGTCTCCCACCCCGGCCCCATGGTGGTTTTTCCAAAGCATCGTCTGTTACCACTGTTTCCCTCCCGCTTTTTTTTATTAGAGGATAAATTTTACTTTCTACTTCCACTGTTCACTTTAATATCTGTAATACCGCATTAAAAGCATTGACGTTTCACGAGAGTAAACAGCCACCCTTTCTTGCGCGCAGATGCCAGGCGCCTTTAACGGTGTTTTCTCGGGGCTTATATTTACCGAGCATTTCTGTTTTTCTCCTTAGCGCTGTACGCGGTGAAAGTGCGTGCCGAAGCCATGCAAAAGGCGTCGGAAGCTGTCCCCAGTGGAATGCTATCGGTTATCGGTCGGCGAGAGGCAAATTACAAATTTGCCTGCTTGGAAGCCCGTAAACACTGTGAATCGCTGGGTATAGAAAACCCCGTATGTGAAATTTCAAACTATTTGTTTCCAGACAGCAGAGTCATTGCAGGACACTTACAGGTATTGCTTCAGAATAACTATCCCTTTAGTTGAATTTAACATTTCATTTTTTAAAACTTCTACTTTGCACTTCTGTGTGGAAGTTATGTACGGCCGTAGTTTGTCCAGACAAAAGTATTTGATCCGTGGGGTTTTTTCCCAGCGTGTGCTCAGTTGTTGGGTAGGGAAAGGAATCCCTTTATCGCGAGAAGTCTGGTGAGGTGGTTCTTGTGGGGTGACTGAGTAAACCTTTGTCGTGCAAGACTCTCACTTCTCTCTCTCTTTTATAGGCTTTGGAGTTTTTGCAGGAGAATGCCCGAAAATATTATTTTACACGTACAAAAATGCTTCCAGTCAGTGGGGCTTTTCATACCAGACTTATGGAACCAGCAGTAGAGCCATTGGCTGAAGTCCTAAAATCGATTGAGATTCAGAAACCACTGGTCTGTGTCTATTCCAATGTTGATGGCAAAAAGTACATGCACTCAAAGCACATTCAGAAGCTGTTAGTGAAGCAGGTGGCTTCACCTGTTATGTGGGAACAGACCATGCATTCTGTATACGAAAGAAAGCAAGGAACAGAATTTCCTTACACGTACGAAGTGGGGCCCGGGAAGCAACTAGGAGCCGTTCTCAAAAAATGTAATTTAAAGGCCTGGAAACAATATAACCATGTAGATGCTCTGGAAGATGAGGAAGCAGCAGAGACCTAAGTAGCCTTTTGAGAAAAATCCACGCAACTTGTTTTTTCTGCCTAATTTAAAAATAACCTTGTGCTCCCAAAAGAGGAAGTCTTAAACATTCATGGCTTCTCATGACGAAAAGAGCACTGTGCGCATAATCACAGTGAACATTTTCCTTCCCCGTGTGCCTCAGGTGCAGAAGGGGAGAGCAAAGTCTGGCTCTTCTGTCTGTGTCGGGACTGCAAAACTGCCAATAAACATGCCAAATAGCCTTCTGTTTGGCCTCAATCCTGCAAGCAACTTCCCCTCTTTTTTTTTTTTTATTTTTTTTTGAATTTTTTTGGGGGCGTGGATTCAGGTTAAAGTCAGTAGCTTTGGCTGTTGGCTCCGGGTTGTGGAGGGCTCTACGCTGGGCTTGAGGGTGCGTTTAGAGGAGGCATCCAGTTGGTACGGGTTTCGGTGTGTTGATGTTCCTGTTTTCTAACTCGACTGACTTGCGGGATGTTCATCTGTGTAAAATTCTTTTATTTTGTGTCTGTATTGCCAGGTAGCAGCCAGGTATGGCAGAAGATGTTATTAGGAACATGATTTTCTTAAGGTTAAACTATAAATAAATTATAAAGCTTTTCTTGATATTTTTAATGCTGTGGAGTGCATGATTACTGGCCTATCAGTAGTGGATGGAAGTAATTTTCCCTTCAGTTGTCCAGTGCCGCATTGGTTGTGCTAAGTTACCAAAGGGAGAAGAAATGTTTCACTGAAGCAGCTTACCAAAATTCCCGACCTCCCCAGAGGTGCAGGGCTTTTTTCATCCCTGACCGAGCCTCTGGGGCTGCGTAGGCTGAACTGGCCCTTTGGATGACTTTCCTTGACGGAGCAGAAAACGGCAGCGCTGGAAACGTTGTGGAAAGTTCTTTTCGGGGGCATCTTTGGACAGGGTGAACCCTGTGGTAAGAGAGTGCCGGGGAGGAGGATTTGAATGCTGGTACTTTGGTTGTCTYTGTATTTTTGACTGTTTTGCCAGCTTGTACATTTTCCGAAAGCGGGAGATGAGCTGCAGAGTAGCGGGTTGTCCTGAGCCCTCCTGGAAAGAGCTTCCCAGTTCCCTTGTCGGCACCGACTGTCGTTGGATGGGTGAGGACTGGTGGCAGGTCCCTGGGCTGGCTGGCTGTGGGGAGAGCACCTGCAGCCTCCAGCACCTTCCCTCAGTGCCTGCAGTGCTCGAGGTGGCACTCGGAACGGCTTTAGCACCAAATCCATGGATTTGGATTCTGTAACCAACCCTCGGCTTATTAAAATAGGTACAGTTGTGTTACAACATCGTGCCGCCTGTGCAAGATACCTGCAGGGTGCACAGAAAGCGTATGCTTGCTTTGTTTGCTCTTTGTCTGAAAGGGGTACTGAAAGCTTTAGCAAATATGAGAGAACAGTATTTGCTAGGGGATTGTGTACGAACAAGCAGGGAAGGTTATACTGTGCATATTATAGTGTGACCAGAAGCTTCAACTGAACTCTGGCTTTTTTTCCTTTTTTATTTTTGGTATTTTAACGGTATATTTAACAGATACATAGGAAAAAATTTAGGATATATTACTTAAATGACCACGCACATCTTCAATAATTTATTACAAAATGCAGAATAAATTCCAATTACAATATTAATCATTTCATAGTATCACATTTCTGAAAGGGAAAGTGAATTTTAAAATACTAGCCTCAATTATGATTGCTTAGTGGAGTAAATTATTAAACAGTTCTTTTGTGAACTGAAATTGGCAGCTGAGCCTACCTTTGCAGTACAAATTCCACTTTTGGCATGTGTAAACGTTAACTATTAGTAAAACACAGAAGAATTTGTCAGCTGTTGGACTATTAGAGGCTGCCAGTTAAGGGTTGGGATTGCTGTAAAGAAAATTATTTCAGTGAAGGCTCCTATGTTGCAGGTAAGGTGTTAATTAATCAATAAAGCATGTCAAAGTTGTCACTAGATTGGTAGAACATCTCAACTAAATCCCATTCGTATTATTAAATGCTGAATTATGTGCTGTGTTAGAAGTTTCTGACTACATCTTGTAAGACCAAACGCAATGTTAGTGACTTTGAAACCAGCTTTTATGATAGTTGGAACTGAGCATGGCAGGTTTGTGGCGCTAATTTTGGTTTTAGTATAGTGCTTTATAGTTTCTGGACTTTTTAAATTGTTTAACTTCTTTTGTGGAAATTTTGGAGACCTGTTTTCTATTTGTATCGTTCTTACCATAAATATATTTTTTTTTTTTCCTCATTTCACTTTGTTGCACACTTTGCCTGGAATAAAAGCTCTGGGGAGAAACATGCTAAAAATCTCTGTTTGCAAATGCAGAATATTAGATAACCTTTGCACCTTCATCAGATGCAGAGTGCTGAAGGGACGTTTGTATCTTAAGAGCATCACGCTCTTGCGGGCCCTGTGTAATTAGTGGCAAGAAGGCACCATAGCCACTGCGCGGGTGTTTGCTTTTCTTCTGTGCWGCGTTTGAGCCTAAGCCAAGGTAGCAAGCCGTGCGTTGCTGAGGCTGCTCCTCAGCGAGCCTCGTGTCTTCAAAACCAGAAGCCAAGCGGTATCATACTCTTCTGTTGATCTTGCAGTTTGTGTCAGCTAAAGAAGTGTGATGGAGGTCTTCATACTCTGTATTGAGAGCGTTCACGGCTTGCTTTCGCGTAGTGCCTGGCAGCATGACGTCACGTTGGTGTATATGGCTGTAAATGAGCGGAAGGGCGTCTCATGTGTTGTAAAACTCATCTGTGGCTAGGTGGAGAGCGGCATGCGGCGTAATTAAGCATCCTGGATCTTAGTACTGTTATCTGCATTTCTTTCATGTGCTTACTCATCTATCCCTTCTGCTTCTGGAAACTGAACATTTAAGACATGTAAAGTTGGTGCGGTTCTTTCACCTAGGAACAAGCAGAAACAGGATGTGGAAAAAAAATCAAGTGCCGTAAACTCTGTCACATGAGGAAGTGTGCAGTTAAAAAAAAAAAAGAAGATAATTAAATTTGGGTCTCCTGAGTCACGGTGCAGAGCTTTAACTAAGAGGCTCTTTGTTCAGCTCTGCAGGTGGAGGGGAGCCTAGTAATTACCACTCGCTGCAGTACTCCAGTTTGTGCTAATTCTTGTTGCGGATTCTGTTTGCTTTGTGTGTCACTTGCTTCGTCGGTGTGATTGCGTTTTATTTTCCTTGAGACTGTGTTTTGCTCCGTACATGCTGGATGCTGAACTTCCCCTCTCTTGTGATTCAAAATGTGACATTACTGATTGCAAGASTGTGAAAAAGCAGAGTCATCCCACGCAGCTCTCGGATGGAATAGGCGGTGCGGCAGTCTCCTGTTTATCATTGCTTCCCCGTGCATAAAGATTATTTATCTAGAAATAACTGAAATTATTTTGTGGTGTTAAAGTGATTCAGCCAGGAAGAATCACATTTTTGGCAGCTGGTACTTTTATTATATTGCATGCAAAGATTGTTTATTAGACTCTTGATGGGAATTTTTACCCTTCACTAAGTAATAACTTTAATATATTTTCTATCACACTGCTGTTACGGAGTTAAACAGAGCAGTCAATTCACTGATGAAACTTTGGTCTGTTTTTTGGTTATATGGGCAGTTCAGCTGGCCAGCTTCTGGCCTGAGTGAGACTAAGGTTCCAGATGTGCTAATTGTGCTTTTCCAGGAAAAACTTGCATACCTGCTGCTGAAGGGCAAATTGGCTTGAGGGCATTTTGAAAAAAGGTGACACTAGAATACGTGCTGCTGCTGCTTGAACTTTCTGGGTATGCTGGAGCCATCACCCTCTACGTACCTTCTTTGCGTACCTTCTTTTTGCTCTGCGTTTCAAGTCAATCAAAGGTATGTCAAAGTCCTTTAACATTAAATGGTTGAATGAAATATACTAGTTGAACCTTTTTTTTCCTCCTCCCCCCGCCCTCACCCCCCCCACCCCAAAGAATTTTTTGAGCTGGGCAGTTAGGATCATAATGGGATTTGGGCACCATTCACGAAAGAGAGAAAACGCATTCCTCAACCCGCTTAAACTTGACTGGGTTTGGCATTTGTCTCCACTGAAGAAAAGACTGGTTCAAATTCCTTTTTCTGATTTAAAGCAGGGACTCGAACTTGAAACTCCAACCTCTCAGCTGAGTGCTTAAATCACTAGGCCATTAAATATTGTATTTTCCTGTTTCAAAAGCGCGCTAACCGTAGTAGTCGCTTGACTAGGCAGGAAGCAGGTATCCCCTCTACTGAGGGGAATACCCAAACCACAGCGATGCACTTTCGTTTTCTCTCGCTGAGAGAGTGTCTGTAACTGTATATGGTGAAAAGCAGCTTCAACAGCAAAGGGTAGGGAAGATGCACCCAGATACAGAGAATAACTTGGTATGGTTGGGGCGTGTTGTCGAGAGAGAAGAAACCCAACTGTGTCCCAAGAGCTGCCCTGTGGGGTTACGCAAGGGTGACACCTACACCGTCTCCATCTTGTAAGCTGTGCTCAAGTTTCCCTTAGTCATCTATTTCCCCCTAAGCACATGCCTTCCAAAAAGACACGTGTCATCAAAAAAACCCTTTTCCAAATTAAATCAAATTCTTGGTTTTTTTTCCGGGCAACTCAAAGTTTTACTTTGAAAAGAGACAGAATAATATAAAATCTATTAGTAGGTTTCTGAAAAATTCTGGAAAAGTAATAACTTAGCTTCAGTGGCCCTCAAGTACCAACCTAACCAACTTGCTTGCTAGCTCATCCTAACCACTCTTTTTCCAATAAGCTATCATTTCATATGCTAATTTTACTACATAAAAATCAAATAAAGCCTGTCCTGTAGTCTTAGATGATAGTATCTTGTCTCATACATTTTGATATTAATGTGTGGTAGCACCATCTTGGAAAATAGAGTAGATAACACTGCAAAACATTTGAAGCAACAATTTAATTTAAAAAAAGTATCATGGTTTTAATCTTTACTATTGCTTTTACAGTGTTAAAATTTAAAGGATGTCCAGCATGCCTTCAGTCTTCCCCACATCCAGAATCTCTTCAAGAAACTCGTTTATATGAAATAGACACTTTGTATTGCATTAAAACAAACACAAAAAAGACAGACTTTCTAATCRCCTGGAGTCACATTTCAAAACTAGCAAGTCAGGCAGTCATCCAGCAACAACCTCCTTATTTTAAACTTTTTTAAAAAAGGTATGAAACAGCAGTGACCCAGCACTAGCCTAGGTTTTAAATATAAAAGAGATTTTTATCAGTGTAAATTTGAAAAACAAACCAACTGCCACCACCTGGGTGTTAATGATATTGGTCAGAGTCCAGCAATGACCTCCTATTGTAATTCTCTGTGTTAATTCTGCAGTCCGTAATTCATGGCCCACCAAAAGGCAGCAACGAGCAAGGCTGCAGGCACCAGCTTCTGGCAGACGCACCTGAAAGGAAGCCTGCAAATCTGTGGGAAGAAAAGGGAAGGTAATTAGAAATAACAAGCAGCAAAAAGATGGTGCAGAAAAGCTAACAAGAATGCCTGTGTGCGAGGTCAGTGTGAAATCGAGAATACAGTCCAGGTCTGCGGAAACACACATCAGGGTCTAGTTTTGCTGGTGGCTACTGTGACTGCTGCAGTGGCAGGGTCATATCCAGCCTCTAAATAATTCTCCTCTCTTCTCCGGGGTAAACACAGGGTAAAACACCACCAGTAGCAGTCCTGCTTATCTCCCCTAGAGTAGACCCTTACAGCTTCTTATGGTGGGAGACACCTTCTCTCCACATGGAGCCCCCATGAGTTGTAGGGGACTTGGGCAGCTGTTTGCAGACATTTGGCATACTCTGTCTATAAATGAGAAACTTCAGCCTAAAAATTAAAAACAGGTCAACAGGGGGACACCAACAAACAGGAATAAACCRAAAGCGAGGGCCGCATTACATGCTTTACTTATTGACACTTACATGGGAGTTAGGTGTTGCTGTTACCTACTTGTCAACAAAAAGGTGGGAGAAAAGGGAGAGAGCATACCCAGCTTCCATAACCAATGATCCTCTTTGTCCAGTTATTGTTCAAAATACTTCCAAAGCTTCTTACAACACTTTTAATAATATTCCATGTCTGGAAAACACTGACAACAACCCTGATGATTTAAACAAAAAAAAAAAAAAAAAAAAAAAAAAAAAAAAAAAAAAAAAAAAAAAAAAAAAAAAAAAAAAAAGCATGGGGATAGAAAATTTATTCTAAAAATTGGCAAATAAAATACCAAGGTTTAGAAAACTACAAAAAGAAACCCAAAATTCCAATATGTTCCTTCCTGAAAGTCTATGTGTCTCTAAATATTTAGGAAGAAGACCTGCAACTTAGTAGGGCTTTGAAAGCTAAAGATAATTTGGTTTCAGAATTAGTTGATCACTAACATCAGATGTTAGAAGGAAACGTGCAGCAAAGCTCCTGAACGGCAATCTTGTGCTTTTCCTCGTTTCAAACTTAGAACAGCGCAACCCAATGAGAGCTGTCGATCTCYAATGAATCAAGAGTTTGGGGCAGCAATACAGGACTGACACAGCAATCCCACAGGGTCTCTCTACAGCATGAATCCAGCTTTACTGAGGTAGAAGTTATACGACTATATGCTATGTCCAGGAACACAGCTGTAATTGAATTGCATTCTCTGTAAGTCTGCAATAAGTGACTGTCCTCTTCCTGAAGCAAGGAGAGAAGAGGTAGAACCGCACGTGAGTACTTGGGGGTTCAGACACAGATTATGTATCTCGGGTTAGGACATTACTGCATGTCAGTTAATCTGCAGTTAGTAACTATCCACGACAACCCTGCTCACAGCAGATAAAAGGCAATTCAAACTACTCTAGCCACGTTTTCTTGTACGTCCATGGGTGGGTTATTTGACATGCAGTAACATGTTAATCCCTGAAGCATCACACTTACTAGGCTGCAGACCTCTCATCGCTCAGTTGTGCTTAAAGACACTCACCTAGAAAACTACTGTGCTACTGTGAAATTTTAAATACCAAGAAACTATTTAAGTCTTCTGACTGTAAATGGCTGTAGTCTGTGGAAACAAGTTACATTATAAATCTCTTCCTTGTAAAACAAGCCGCAGTATGTTTTAGTTTTTTAGGTTCTGTATGAAGCAGCAGTAGTAGCGATAAAATTTTTACTTTGTGTACAGAAACATTATAGTTTATCTATCTAACAAAACTTTATCATTTATCTGACATGGTCTTTAAAAGGATCTGAAGACTGACAGTGCCCGTAAGGTAACTTACCCATGTGCCAGGTGAAGCAGCGTATCTTCAAACTTCCTGTGGTACATTCTGTTAAACTCATCCCCGATCAGGGCCAGCTGATGGCCAACCTGGGTAGCTGAGCTGCAAGGCGTTTGGGATGTGCACGTTAGAGGACAATACTGCTACAGCAGTTCTCTAAAAAGCACTCTGCAAATGTTCGGCACAGTTATTCCCCCAACAGTTGGACTAAGCTGGGCATGTAAAAGCGAACATTATGGGGGTTTTTTTTCCTGTTATTTATGGTTTTATTAATTAGGCATCTTATGCCTGTATTTATATGCACACAGAAATGCTTTGATGTTTTCATAAAAAACTGCATATTTGGCACTTTTGAAAAACCATGTTGTTTTTTTCAGTGTCTAATTTCTTTATACAAGGCAATGGAATTCTGGTTTGGGTTTTGTTTTTTTTTTTCCCCAAAGTCAAAATATTGAAACAGCTTTCACGTCAGACCTTTCAAAATATTTCATTTTGCATAACTGCTGCCTTTGTCATCCAACAGGTTTACTCCAATGATTTCCACGATGCAGTGTGGGTCTCCAGCTAATGGGTGGTGCCAGGGTACAAACTGACCAAAACCTAAAGGCTCTTAGGGAGGTCCTAGGGCATGCAGAACCTTGAACTACATCGTCTGTGGCCCATAGTGATGCCAAAAACTGGTTATGCTTTCCTGATGAAAATTTCCAATTAGATTTAGCTTCTCTTAGACACTCGTCCTTTTTTTTTTTTTTTGGTAGAAAAATAATATTACTATACATTTTTATTTTAACTTGTATTTCTGCTGAGATCTGTTTATGATAGTAAGCGGGCTTAAGAGCTTAATTCTAGAGATCCGCTTAAAAAAACTTGGGCTTGGTTTGGTCAGTCCAACAAAAAAAAAAAAAAAAAAAAAAAAAAAAAAAAACCAAACTAGAAAGGAATTTTCACAGACGGGGGAAAGGCAGTCCCTGACTCTTGAACTGGAAAAAATGTATGTATGGGATTAAGAAAAACCCAAAGCAGCACTATCAGTTTGTTGTGAGAGGCGCCTAGAGAATTATGTAAAAATGGCTTCCTCAGCTGCTTGCTATAACAGGTGGGTTTCTAATGAAGAGCCACATCTGTGTCCCTGTGCAGGATAAAAACTTACAGACATTTAATGCAGCATAATCTTGCATGGTCAGTGTTAGGCACTACAGGTTATCTACACTTGCATCTATTCCATTTCCAATAGTGATTACTTGGCTTAGCAAAGTCTTCTGGCAAGTCTGGGGGTTTGTATTTGGGGGGGGAGGACAGAAGGAGTATTAATGCGGCGTGATACCTGATATTAAACTCCATTTGCTCTGTGGTGTCTGGAATTGTTGGGAGGTTACTGTAGGTTTCCTCTTCTGGTGCTCCATTGGGGTAGCTGGAGAGGACAAAGTGCCTGGGGATTCTCCTCGTTTGAGACATCTTATTCTGCAACGAGCCATGAAAGACAACCCCGTGGCTTCTTGTAACACAAGGTCTTTTCAGTTTAGATGGAAATTGTTTAAAGCGCTCTTAAAGTTACCCTTTTTACTTCTCCAGTCAGAACGCGAGTGTTGCTAAGATAACTATTTTGAGAGCAGTCAAAGGAAAGTTTCAGTGACCCAACAGATGTACACCAATTCAAACATGCAGCATTTAGATGGCTGCTGCTTCATATCGGCTCAAAACAGCCTAGAAATTGGAAAATCTAGATAAATATAGCTAGGGTAGATAAGTATAGTTTCTCAGTAGTTTCACGTAGTACAAGATGCTTTCCTGCGCTGTTTGCAACGACCTGCCTGGCATTAAGTCACTCCAACCGATGGAGATCCCCGGGCAGCAAAGTACCTAAACCAGACAACTTAACAGGTTTTCCCAAGTCTTTAGGTCCGAGTTTACGCATCTTCTTCAGCTGGAGGCTGCCACCACGGAAGTTACAAGCAGCTCACCACAGAAACAGAATACAACAAAGATTTAAACAGACTAATAGCTTTGCAAATGGAAGAGTGGACAGTAGGAACCACTAAAATCAGTGGAGCTACCTGCTCGTACAATGGGAAAGTTATTCACAACCAGTAGCCAGGCTCTAGCAGGTAAGCACCTCATAGGAGTTGGTCCTCTTCTCAGCGAAATAAATGGCAAAACTTAACAGGTTTCAGCATAAGTGGCAAGTCTCTAATATTGCCAGTATTTGGATAACACTTTCCTGAAAGCACTAAAGAAAGAGGTTCAGTTCACCAGCAGCAGACCTTGGAGCGGAGCTGATGTTTTTGTAGTTGTTACAATTGTTTTATTTGGCTTATCAAGAGAAATGACATCAGAGCTGTGGACAGGGATTATTTCAAACCACACGCACGCCCTTGGGCAGGTAACACTCCTTAGACAAACGCACGCCCTTGGACATTTGTTGTGGCAGAAGGCTCTGCCTGTTGTCTCGAGGGTGCCTGATGATGAACTTAATGACAGTCTTCTGGAGATGCTCCGTTTATTATTTGGCATGTTTTTGGCCAGCTCTTTTATGATCTCTTTGCTTCCCAGCTCCATCATTACAGAACTGACCCCCTTTGTCGATGGAGTGATCTTGGACAGCAACAAAGGGGATTTCCCCCGGCTGGATTCCTTTCTCCTTTTAAGCATGCTCTCTGCAGTCAAATGAATAGAACTCACGTAGAATATTCTCAGAGATGGAGCTAAACCAAGCAAAAGGTTATCTGTCATCATGCTGCTTGGCGGGGATTTGGTTTGCCACATTTCTGCAGTCCTGTAAACTCTTTAAGTTTTACACTTGGGATGAGGGTGGGGCCTTTATGCCCCCAGGGAGCCTTGATCTTCTTTCAATATTTAGATGAAATTTACATTTTCCACAAAGCAAAAATTATTAATAATTAACATGTATACATTATTGCATAAGCAAACACCCAGAAATGTGATACTAAATAAATGAAAATATACTCGGTTCTACAGAAGTGAAGCCTCCTCTTACCGATGTTTAATGTGGCTGGGGAAAAGCATGCTACGGACTAGTTTCTGCTGGGTAGATATTATCATGTGTCATAGAGTTTGTAGTTTAATATTCTGGTTTTTTTCCTTCTATTTGTAGCATTTCTGCTTTACTCGTATAGAAGTTTATAATCTAGGATTAGATTTTATATAATATATCTTTATATAATATATTATAAAATATATAATATTTTAAATATATCCAGATTTCTGAAGAGCTGTGTAGTTTAGCAGTGACAAAGAGGAGCTGGGGTCAGGCCTTCTGAATTTTATTGCGACCACTATGAGGGAGTTGTGTGACCCAACTCCGTTCCTGAGGGGAAATACCACAGTCCTTTCTTCCAAGGGGGCACCTATGGATTTGTATGTAAGAGTGGCAGAATCTGAACATATTTTATAGGTGAGTTAAAAGGCTTAATTAAATAAGATCATCTTTTAGAAAAGAGAGAGAGATAGTAGTTTCAGGTGCTATATTTGCTTCAAGAGATGCCCTGTCCCGTTTTAAACGCTTCCTTTATGTGTTGCTGTATGTCTCTCTCCCCAGTCCAAGCAAAAATCATGAAAAAAAAGGGTCATGTCCGTAGAGGGACTTTGGGCATTCCAGCACCGTACCTGATTTCCAGATACCCAGTCACCCCAAGGACTCTGTAGCTCTGAATCAGGTGCCAAGGCTCCATATGTACCCCATAGTGAAGCTGTTCCACTTCAAATAAATCCATATTCACTGGAGCAGGTACTTGAACTGACTCTTCCATTTCCTAGGGCAACATCTAGACCAGTGGGTTACTGGGTGCAGTGGTGGTCAACAGCTGATCACGTTCCCACAAGTGCATCCCTGCCCATTTTTTGTGCAAGGTCCGATGCAACACATCCACTATTGCGGTATGGACTGGGTGACCCAGGGCAGCTCCTGGTTTGAGAGCTCCACCAGAGCTCAGGCAGGAGGTCCAAGGGGTCCTGAAGGTCCATGAATGAGAAACTGGGAATGGCTGAGCAAGGTTTGGAGGATCCCAGGGATGCTGAAGTACTCACTTGGACATCCAAAGTGTCAGTTCTCTGCATGCAGTTAGTCTCAGCAGACTGCATAGAGAAACAGTCAAAGCACGCCGTGTTGGACTTTTTGAGGTTAAACAACCCAACTGTATGCTCACATGTACAAAGTAAACAGCTAGATGTGTAGTGATGTATTCCTGTAGCCTGTGGGTACCACAGGGAGATTCAAACAAATGGAAATGTGTTAATCATCTTTCTTCACAGCTTATAAAGTCGTTAAATGTTTCTAGTAAAACAAGTACTATAGTGCATAAAATGTATTAAAACCCAGCATAAAAAGTCAGCTCTCTATTGCACATGTATACTAACTATTCTTAGCCTTTACAACCGTGCATTGTGAAAAAAAAAAAAAAAAAAAATCTAAAAAAGGTATTTTCTTTTTCTCTTTTTTCTTTTTTTTTTTTTTCTAGACTAGATGCTAGTTTCATATTCACAGGGCCACACAATGGAAATGTCTATATCTGTGAGAGATGAAAACTGTTCTGAAAAAGGCCTATAATAAGTCAATGCACTACAGAACTCAGACATGTAAACAAACCATACAATACCACAACAAAAGCCCAAAGCACAACATATGCTACCTCACACCTGTTATGATAATACCTTCCTCCCACAGGCTAAAAAAGAAACTGTCATAGCTGTTGGGTCGTGCTCTCCACAACTCAGCTGCAGCCTGCTATGCTGGCTTTGCCCACCAGTTTGTCTCAATGTTCGAGTAAGGGCAATCCAACAAAGAGGGGATTTATAATGTGTTTTACGGGACAGACAATGTTGGGGCAAAGGCAGTCTGGTAGGGCTACTGTCTTGAAGATGTACAAGACGGGTCTAATTCAGTTTCAAAGCAAAGCTTAGCAATTGCCTTCTTGGCAAGGAAGGAACAAATTGAGGCTATTTACTGATCTCTGTCATCTTTTTTTAAAATCTAGGGATGCAGGTACATATAGACATGCACATGAAAGCTGCATTAATATGGACCTGTTTCGTTCCTCAAGTTTGGATCCGTACAGAGCTGGGCAAGAGGAGCGTGCATCATAGTCCACAGGCCCTCCTGGTTCTCCAAAGCAGGATGTGTTAATCTTCTACCACCCATCTCACGCTTTCCTTCCTTCCCTCATTTACACAGAAAGAAAAGGCAAACTGATTTTGGTTTACAGAAACCAAGAGGTCGTATGGGTACATGAGTAATGGCTTGTCATTTAGAGAGCAGTGACCACAACCGAGTCTTCACAACGCCTCTGAGGAAGCGGCAGCAGGATCCCATGCCAGCGACGGAGATCGCTTCCAAACTAGCGACCAGATCAAAAAGCTCATGCTTCTCTGGAGGGCTTTGACCGAGCAAACGAAAAGCTTCGTTTCAATGGTGAAATGCCTTCAGCAGAATAAATAATGTATTTCAAGTTAAATACATACTTAATGTTTTGCTGAATAGAGGCCTAGATCCAAATTAAAAAAACAGCCCTCTAAATGCCTAATTATATGATGGAAATTACGGCTTTTTATGAACACAATTATGATTGAATAATGAAGCATCTTCGGTAGAGAGTATGTTGAYGCTGTCTTTACTTTGCATAGTCAGTTTTTTCTGTTTGTGTCTTTTTTTACCTAGCAAAAGGGAACAGAAAATCTTCTTGAAAAAGGAACAAGTTGCTAAACCAAGTATGCCAGCAGGTGAGTTGGGGAAAAGGAAAGGTCCTGAAATTTACTTGTAGTCAGTTTGATTAGATTTGCTGTGGTAGTATTTTTTAAGAAGACAGGCAGGATGATACTTCAGTATAATGCGCTGAATGCATTAATTATAGTTTAGGTATTATCTTTATGTATTTTATGACTTATCTATAGTATAATTTAAGTGCACTTTATGTCTTACGCACACAATCTTACGTATTTTGTGCGGACATGACACAGTAAAGCTATTAATAATTCCAATATGCAATTTAGTATGTTTTAAAGCTGGTTATGGAAGTAGAAAACTACGACCGATAATCTAATTCCAATGTTCGGGCTCAAAATTTCCAGCACCTACCTACATAAATATGGATTGCCAGATAGGACCCTTGTCCTTTACCCCCAAGGTATCAAAGCATATCTCAAACTGTTTCAGATTCTACCAGCTGCCCATGCAAACTAAATTTAAATGAAAAACAAATAGAGGCTTGGCTGTTTGCATATATACCTCCAATCCATAGCCAACTCTTCCAAAACATGACATCATCCTCACTGTTGCAAATACAAATCTCTATGCCATTTTACAAGGACAAGTCTTTGATAAAGTGACCGAAGATTAAGAGCTAGTTAAGGTTACAGAGAAACGGGGATATTAGACACTCAGGCTGCTGTAGCAAGGAAGAATATACTCTTTAAAACCCGAGGCAGACTTTTGTTTTGGGTTTGTTTGTTTTGTGGGGKTTTTTTTTGTTTTGGTTTTTGGGTTTTTTTTTTGTTTTGTTTCGGTTTTTTGGGGGGTTTTGGTTTTTTAAGTCCGAGGCTCTCTTATGACCCCTGTCAGCTTAGCAGTGGTTGCCCTTGGCTGTTGACCCTCCTCCCTTGGAAGTCAGAAGCCGTAAGCCACCGGCAGCACACAGGCAGTGGGAACTGCAGCCGTCGCTACAGGATATCTCTGCCCCTTCCCTCGTAGGGACACCTGGGCTTCCACAGGCTTGCCTCCTGAACCACCACAGCTCGTGGCAAAACATCAGCTTCTCTTAAACTGCAGCAACCTCAGTTTCTCTTAAAAAGATGAGAGGTTAAATCATCATTACTCATTTTTGAATAGTGCAGGTTAGTTAACCCAGGTTGCTGGATTAACTCTTAAATCAGTATCAGGTCAAGGAGCAAAGATAAATTAAWTCTTTGTCTCATACTGTGTTCCCAGTCAGCTTAATGTCAATGACCTTGGAGACTGCTTACGCATAAACACTTCTTAATATTGCCTCAAACAGCTATTAAAGGCACACTTCTGTAAATCTAAAAAATACACGCTCCACTTCTTACATTTTATTTCATTTACGTTTTTATGCTCAGTAAGTCAGTATTAGAACATGCCTTCACTGGGAATTTAACATAGGCTCTCTTACCTCAAAACAGGATAGGAATGAAGCGTTTTATATTTAAAAATAAAAATGTATTCCTTAAACAAGTCCTGTGACCTCGGTAGTGAAAGAAATGCATATAGCAGACTTTAAACGGAGGAAACCTTTTGAAGTAAAGAGCTCACACAGGTATTTGTTATTTCAGTCTCTGCTGAAAATGTTTAAGGGGCCCTGATTGAAATTCTGAGTCAAGACTTCGAGAATCTCTCAAGATTTTTATGCATCATCAGCATTTGCATGTTGTCTGTTAGAGCACTCAGAGAGCACCAGCCCTTACTGTGACATTTAATATATGACTGTAGAGAACAAGAGGTTTCCACCTTAAAAAGTAGATAGTACAGTTATGTCCACATTAAAAAGCCATGATTTGATAAGCCTACAAAGTATCATTTTCCTTGAAGAGTCTACTGATTCCTTCAGTGCTCACAAGCTTATTTCAAYGGCTTCTAAACACTCAGAGAAACGAGGGGGTTCTGCTTTTATTAAAAGGATAACATTAAATTCCCAAGAAGTTTTATGGGCAGAACTAAGAACATTGAAGAGGTAAATATATTGATACCAAACTGAAACTAACCATTTCTATTTTAAAAAAACCCAACATTTTTTCTGCCATTTTTTTTGTTTTGTGACAGCACCACGTATCTCAGGGATGTCGCCTTTGTTCTACTTGTTCACAAAGAGTTAAGGTTTAGATTAAGTCAGAAAGCTTCTGCTCTAACATTTACATTTCCTTTTCAAAACATCTTCTGCCCTTTGCACTTCTCAGTCTCACCAAAAGGTCAAGATTCTTTTATAATAAATAAGAATTTGTTTAAGATTGTTACTTGAATTGCACGGCCAAGTTGTAGGAGGTAAGTATGACAATGTATATAGTTCAATAATCCATGAAGGAACCATAAAGCTACGGAAAATGTTTCTTTGTTCACATTTATTCTAAAATTTTGTATCTTAGATTTTTTATTTTTGAAAGCTTCTAAAATAAGTGATGCAGATAGAAAGTTGTTACTGGTAGTCAGAAAAGTTCATGCAATGCTCATAATTATTAATACAGTTACATAATAAAATGGGAATACTTCAATCTAACATTAACATCCGTTCAATCAAATTGAAAAAAAAAGAAAGTCTGATGTACTTAAGACACCTTTTTCTACCATCCCATCCACTTGAAGGATGAAGTACCTGCAACAAGCCTCCTGGCACCCTCAGCAAGCACATTATGGAATTCATGCCTTGATATTAAATTCAGGATGAAAGGATGCTGATCACCAAGGTCATAATCCATAAAAATACTTAGGCAGATGCTTAGCTTCAGCAGATCAAATAATCTTGTTAATTTAAACATGATCATTCATATTCTTAAAAGGCTGTCACATTTGGGATAGCTATGGGCTGCCGTTTTCCCTCACCTAGTCCCCCTTAGCGCTGCACAGCACAGCACACGCGCTGTCATGTATTTGCATCCTGTCCCATTTAACAGGGACACTTTATTGGACTTGTGGTCCGAAAACTCAGCATCTTCTGTGACCTTTGGTGGTCTTCTCCTACAGGTGCCTCTGAGATCCCATTTATTGCTGCCAGATTGGGAAGATGAGAGAAACTGTTGATTTGCAGGTACAGTGTAACTGTAAGTCTAAGAACTCAAATTTAACTCACTATTTATGCTGTCTTTCTTGTTCTGCACATCCACATAAAGAATTAAAATGCCACGCTGTTCTCAGTTTTACTTAGGCTTCCTGTATTGGTAAAATGCTGGTAGTAACAGTGTTACAAACACTGCAATAAAATTACTACGATTTGAAATCCTAGTTCACCTACAATATTTTAGTGGTATTTTTACATAATAAAATTACCAAGTAACCATTGGTAAGGTATATTCCACACATGTTGCAGACAGTGTAACCAACAATTAAAGTAGGGTGTCTTATTAAATAGATCAAATGTATAAAATCAACTGTGAAGAGCAAACGAAGAAGGTTTTATGCACAGGAGTCATCTTGCCCCGATACAGCACTATATTTCTTCAAACACAATGTGTTCTTCACTCATTTTCTTTTTGTAGATTTGTAGCCCTTACTCATAAATTTTGACTTCAGTATTTGGCTTCCCAGCTTCATTTCAGATCCATACTGCGTTAGGAGGGGTTTTACTACTCCCTTTGGTAACCGCAGGATCAAGCTCACAGTTAGTATCCTACTCTCACCAGCTCTTGCTTTGGCTAGCAGGCTGCTACCCTGCAGGAGCCGAGTGCATTAAATTTTTCTCAGTCCTCTCTAAATGGTCTTATGGTCAATGGCCTATTGATACAAAAATCCTTAAAAAGAGCTACCACAGACACCTACCTACCAGGTGAAGCAGGCAATTTTCCTAAATTTCTCCTTTCAGAGAAACAAGGTCTCTACAGCAGTGACGTTTTGAGATCAGAAGAGATCAAACACCTTGAACAAACGTGGATTTTCTTCTTCATTATACTCAGTTCTAACTCCCATTCAACTGACATGCATTTACAAAAAAAAAAATCATCACATACCCACAGTATGTTAACTCAAAATAACTTTGTCCATGTACCTGTGAGAGAAAATGATAATGGAGACCATTCTGTCTTCTTGGTACACATACGTCTTTCTGCCACAGCCTAGAGAAGCAGACTCACTTTGCAATTTAAACACCTAGAAATCTGCTTAATCACAGAACTCACCACGCTCCTGTAATCACTCCTTGTGAAATGACTTAAACGTTACTGAGTATATACTGCCGCAGGGATTTCTTTATCCATCTCTGCTGTCGCACATCGTTCCTGTTACCTGTAGCATTGTTGTAAACGTGTACAGATATGGAAAACGAGTTCTTCAGGAACATTTACGAATGTTTATCGGTGGCACATTTTGCTATACATCTCAGGCTTATTTTGAGGGCTTATTTCCTGCTTTGCTAAGAGTGAAAGTACACGTACTCCGCTCCTCATTTGCTTAGAAGATAGCAGTTGAGTACAAAGCACACAGGTCCCCGCAGCATCATTTGGAAAGGCACACACGTCCCTCCCGGAGGCTGAGCAGCCGGGACAGGTCGCTCCTTGCCGACGCGCGGCTCAGCGCCGCGGCACCTCCCGCCCCGGGCCCCGGCCGTGCCCACCGCCGGCGGGCACGGCGCTGCCTGTAACCGGCGGCTCCGGCCGCTCGCTCCGCTCCCGGTGTTCACCCTCGCCCGGCGTGTATCTTTAAACGACATCGATCCCCCTTCACGAGCCCAAAGATGCTGCGGCGCCAGACCCGGCGGAGGTGCGTGGGGGCGGGCTGCCTGAGGAAACATGCCGGGACCCCCCCGGGGCCAGGGTATCTCCCCCACGGGGCCGGGCGCGCAGGTGAGGCGGCGGGTCCCGGCACCGCCGGCCTCCCGCAGCCCCCCGCACCGCCCCTGGGCCGCGGTCTGGGTCTGCCCGGGAAATCCCGGCCGGTTTCCCCCCGCTCCTCCCCGCCCGCCTCAAGGAAAGGCGCCGCCGCGCCGCCCCTCTCCCGCCGGGACCCCTCCGCTCACCTCGGCTCGGCTCGGCTCCGCTCGGCGCCCCGCGCTGGAAGCCACCGCCGCCCTGCGGGCACACAGGCAGACGTCAGGAGAGGGGGGGGTCCCCGCGTGCGCGCCCCCCGCCCCGCGCCGGCCACTCACCGCGGCGTCACTCGCAGACTGCCCCTATTGTCCGCCCGCCGTCCCGTCCCGCCCCGCTCCGCTCCGCGCCCCGCCCCGCCCCGCCCCGCCGGGGAGACCCCCCGCCCCCGCTGGGTCGGGCTCGGTGGCCCGGGCGGCCGCTGCCGGCGGGAGGAGAAGCGCCTCGGGGGGAGCGGGGCCGGGCTGGCGCCGCCGGGGGCGGCTGCGGCGGCGGGAGCGGGATGACCCCGTGGATGGACGACCCCACGGTGGGACACCAGCCAGCATGGTGGGATGGCCCCCATCACAGTGATGGGACGTGGCGGGA
Organism: Phoebastria nigripes; assembly: GCA_035582835.1. NCBI lineage: Eukaryota > Metazoa > Chordata > Aves > Procellariiformes > Diomedeidae > Phoebastria > Phoebastria nigripes. The sequence goes on along the minus strand of JAYKAV010002898.1, from coordinate 194,034 downwards.
CTCTGGCCACCACGGCATGGCACCGGTGGAGATGCCAAGTGGCACGACCAGGCCCTGCGGTCCCGTTTTGCCAAAGGAGACCTTTTCCGAATGGCTTCGCTTGTCTGTGAGTGGGCCCGTGTGTTTTTTTCAGCGCCCTGAGTGTGCTGGAGCCCACACTGGTTGTGGGCTTCAGTGTGGTTTTGGTTTTGGTGGCAGAGATGAGTGCTGCTCAGGAATCCCTTTGGGCTTCAATATGTATTTCCTAATTTAAAGATAGTCTTTAAAATGTTGGAGATGTTGTGGTACTGTTCRCTTTTGAACAGGGAGGAGCAGGTTTTCCTCTTAGTTTGTTCAGCTTAGCAGAAGCAACTGAGATACGCCTGCATCCCCAACTGTCCCGAGGGTACCTGAGGAAGAAGGGTGCGGGGCAGAAAGCGGGAGAAGCCCTGGCAGCACAGCCAGTGCAGAGTTACTGAGGGGTTAAAGAGAGAGACATCGACTGAAACCCTACTGACCTCTTGCCCAAAAGGTTTAGTGAGGTCATGGGACTTTCAGTGTTTTTCTTTTGTGCTGTTGATAACAGCATGGTGACTGATTCAGTCAGTATCGCCTGTCAGGAGAGAGCACAGTTTACTGCAGGAGAGCTTTAAAGAACCAAAACCCCCTATTGCTCCACACTTCATTGTCATGTCAAACAGGAGACTTTACCGGGTAATGCTTGAGGGTGGACTTTGCCCTCTATTTATAGTATGATTTCATCTCTCTGTGAGTGAAGGTAAACACCAGGAGAAGCAGAACAGTGGCATCGATACAGCACGCCACCTGAAGCTGGGATGTCCGTAGACTTTAGCGGCTAAGTTTTTAAATGTAGAAAAGTGCTTGTGTGCGTGCGTGTATATATTACACTAGTTACACAAACCACTTCTTTTTGCACTATGCGTAATAATCCTCCTTGTAACATGGATGTTTTCCTCTCATCTCCCGAGCTCCATACATGAGGTTTACTCATCTGTAAAATTAATGTGACAATGCTTATCTTCCAACTCATGCCAAGGACCGTGTTGTGAGGATGGTGTTTACATTTACACATGCAATAGGCTAGATGAAAATTGCCTCGAAAGTACAATATAATAAAAGGGAAATTAACCTCAGTAATAACACTTCTTACCAAGACTTTGTCCTATTTACCAGTTCTGATATTTCAACTTTCGTATTTACTTTGCTTCAAATCAATAATAGTTCCCCTCCCGAAACCGGGCTTAATTTTGCACATACAGGTAATCTTGCTTAATTCAGTGAGTTGACTCAAGCTTAAAATAAAATACGCAAATGTCATCATAGGAGTGATTTCTGTCGCAAAGATAGCACACCGATGCTGCTACAGCATTTCCTGGTACAATAATAGCAAGCATTTTTGAGCTGCTYTCAAATTCTCCCCGACTTCCATTGTTGGAACAATAATGTTACAAAGTGGAGATGCATTAGTATTAAAAACTAGAGCACCTATTATTAGCTGTGATGTAATATTGTCAATGTAATTTTCAGAGAGACAGCAAACAACAGCTTTTTATACCGTGGGACTATAACTTCGATTAAGGACTGCTGTATTAAGCTAAAAGACTCTTACATAAAAAAAACCCAAACAACTGTTTCTGTCCTTAATTATTTATTTAATACATTTAAAAAGTGGTAATTTTTCAGCTTTCTCCTGAGGTATGATGGATGCAGGGACAAAAAAGGATTGATAGCAAGGAGAAGATTCAGGTTCACTTTTCTTGCTGCCAGCTGTCACAGCAGACGTACCTTCTTGGTTGAAAGAAGGCTGTGAAGGCTGCTCCACGCTCTCTTCTGCTGCCAGAGGTATTGTGGTGCCAGGAAATTTCCACTGCACGTGACTGAAGGAGGATACACTGCATTTTACTGCATTTTGCGGCTGCTTTCATAGTTAAACTAGGGAATATTTAATAGCTCCAGTTATATTAATTATTAAATGTAACTGTTTCTTTGTAGTTGAGTCCTTGAAACTGAGCCTATTACCGTAGGATAACATGGTAAATCATAAAGCATATTTATTATATTCAGATTATTTGGGGAATTAAGGCTCTTAGGGAATATAGATTCATATCAGAGTTATTCGCTGCATGCCAACACTCTGCAAACTGCTTATTTCAGCTACTGTCTTGATGGATCTATTTTTTAATAAGAAATTTGTCTTACAGAATGAATAATTTATTACCTTTATTTTTTCCTCAGACACTCCTCAAATCTCTGAAGTTCATTATGTAATACCTTATTGGTTTGTATTGAGCCTATCACAAAATGTCAGTAACCTTAACATATGTCAGGTGTCTTAACATACTCTCTCATGTTGGAAGGAATTTTGTTTGCGTAAATCAGGCTTTTCTACACAGGCGCTAATGCCGTAACTTCTTAGGTACTATTTCTCACCCAGTTTTCACTGTGAATTATAGTTGTTGATCACTTTGGGGAAAATTCGCGCACTTCCTCAGAACAGTATCAATACAAAAAAAGATATTCCTACAGCCATATGGTGATGAACCTCTTAGCACCTGATGTGCTCAAACAGGGACTTGAGCTTTGGCATCCGAGTGACCTGGGGTTTTTTAGGTATTTTGTGAACATCTAGGCATGTTTTGTCATGCTATGACCTTCCAGAAACCTCCATTTACTTATGATCAGATGTTTGTCAGGGACTTTTTTCTGACCATGGGGCAGGCCCAGGCCACAGCAGCTTAAGATCAAAACGGCCCCAGGCACCGTGGATGATGGCGAAAAGGTTGGGTAGGTTTCAGGGCCCTCCTGTCAGGCTCACAACATTCAGAGGGTGACGGAAAAGGGCGGGCGCGGCCAGGGCCTGGCACAGGCCCCAGCCCCTTCCCTGCAGGGCCTGCGCCGGGCCCCGGCCTCGCCAGGCACCCTCCGCACCTCTTCTCCCTCGCAGCGCGGCTACCGAGAGTTTGGGCTGACGTGGTTGTCAGGTCTGAGCAGAGAAAGACACCGAAGCTCCCCTCGTTACGGAGACAAGATGGCCGCCGGCGGCGTCGGGCTGCGCAGCCCCTCGCGCTCGCGGGGCGCGGCCGCTGTGTGTCTCCCTGGCAACCGAGCCGCCGCCGCCGCCGCCGCTCCGGAAGTCCCGCCCCTGGCGCGTCGCGGTTGCTAGGAAGCGGCGCCGGAAGGGGCGGGGGAGGGGCTGGCCGCGGCCGCGGAGTGGAGCTGCCGGTGCGGGCAATGGTAACGGCTGGCGGGGACGGCTGGGCGTGAGGGGGAGCCGCGGCCGTCCCTCCCGCCGGCAGGTGAGCACAGGGGCGCGGGTTGTGTCTTCCCACGCACACACACGGTGCGGGCTGCAACCGCCCGCCGTCGGGGGAGACGTTCGGCCTCCCTCCCCCCCCGGGGCTATCGCGACAGCTGAAGATCCCTGTGGGATCGCCACCCTTCCTGGGAGATGGAGGGGGGAGGTAATAATCTCGCCCAGGTTCGCCTTGCGGGCTCGCTCTCGGAGGGCGCCTGGGAGGGACGGGGGCAAAGCCAGTCGGGGTCGCGCTCTTCGTGCGGCTGTCGCGACATGGCGCGTCGCGACGTGGGTGAGGCGTCGGTGGAGGCCCGAGCCCGGCTGCCTCCGCTGCGGTTCCCTGCGGGAGCGCGTGGCGTGCACGCGTCTGCTTCTGGGGCGTTTGGTGATCTGCTCCCCCGGGCTCCTCGATTCCGACAGCTCCGCGACGCGGCTGTTCCGGTCTTCAGCCCCTTTTATCTCCAACATTTTGGGACTCGCTCTGGCAGGCCCTGCCGGTCTCCTCTGATGGCACAACTGCATCAGCCGGACTGGATTTTCCGGTAATAAACTTAATAATGAACCACAATTATGTTTTCAACTGTTAGAAGCAAATAAAGCTTGCTAGATCAGGTGCTGCAGACACCGACACCACTTACTCATGCTTATTTTGCAGTGTGAAAGGATGAGATAGCATGAGATAACCACACATTCARACTTCTGGTCAGCTGAGATCCTTAGCTTCGGTAAATGTCAAGGAAGAGCTGTATAACGCAGCCCTAGCCTGCATATAGCAGGGTAACGGTACAGTAAGTCAAATCCTTCCCAGAGCACCAGACGTCCTACTCAGGAGACAAGTATATAATATAGGCACAGCAGGCCTGACACTTCCCCAAAACACTGCCTTTACTGGCCACAGCAATAGCAAGTAAACGTAAGGAAGCCTGGCAGCATCCTAATCCAAGGCAGTCCTTTCATGCTGCAAAATAAGCATAAGTAAGTGGTGTCGGTGTCTGCAGCACCTGATCTAGCAAGCTCTATTTGCTTCTAACAGTTGAAAAGTAAAAAATGTATATATATAAAAAAAGATGTATTCTAGATAAAGTGAAAGGATGGTCTGGAATCGGCGTGAGTAGCTTCCCTAGTGGCAGTAAATCCCAGGAAGAATGACGGACCAGGGTGCTTTTGGGTCTTACCATCACCTCATGAATTTGTGCCAGGGCAAGAGGCCCTTGCCTTGGATTAGGATGCTGCCAGGCTTCCTTACGTTTACTTGCTATTGCTGTGGCCAGTAAAGGCAGTGTTTTGGGGAAGTGTCAGGCCTGCTGTGCCTATATTATATACTTGTCTCCTGAGTAGGACGTCTGGTGCTCTGGGAAGGATTTGACTTACTGTGCCGTTACCCTGCTATATGCAGGCTAGGGCTGCGTTATACAGCTCTTCCTTGACATTTACTGAAGCTAAGGATCTCAGCTGACCAGAAGTTTGAATGTGTGGTTATCTCATGCTATCTCATCAGTTTATCTAGAATACCTAATTGCGGATTAGAGGATTCCTGTAGAAAATTATATTGTATTAAAATTATATTATTGAAAATAAGAAAGTTTTTGGTACAACAATGTAAGTTATTTTTTATGACTCCTTGTTTGTGGCTTTCAGTCATCAAATTACACAAAATCAGAAGATTTTATTTACAGGCCAGGAAAACATCATCTGAGATGATCAAACTGCATAAACCGAGGACTAATTTTCAGTCTGCTGTTATATTGCTATCCTTTCAATCCTCCTGTAGGGATGGATCTATGAGGCCTAAAAACAGGAAAAGAATGGCACTCTTGTGATTTTTCTTTTTATTTGTGGTAGAAGTTATCTTCAGTTTTTAGCTTTGGTTTAGTTTTAACTCACCTTCCCGTGGGTGAGTCTTCTGTTGAATTGTCTCTGGCTTCTGAAGTCAAACAGTGTCTGGGAGAAAGACAGCACAATGAGTCATGGAGCAGCCCCACTTGCTGCCATAAAATCCACTTGCTGGATCAGTACATGCAATCTTTCAGGGTTCCTTGCCATAGGATGTGTAGCATGCGTTGAAATCTCTTCATAAAGAATCCTATAGAAAGGGTGCTGTGACAGCTGTTGCATCCCAGGGTAGAAATGAGGTTGCAGCATTAGAAGTGTTGGCAAAGTAGCCCTGCTTGTGGCAGTGCACCCGGTCTCTTAATCTTTGCCAGGCAGCAGCTACATGCTTCTATAAAGACAGAGGCGCAGGCAGCTGCATTTGTCTGATGCAGCGTTTCTGGAAGAACAAGCCCTGAGGGTAGTTGTAGCTTATATACTAAGGATGCTGGAGTGAGGCACACTTGGGAAGTAGGGAGCAAGATCAGGGAGTCGGGTGACGGAGAAACAGGTATAGCATTGGCATTGGATGTTGGTAAGCCTAATGGGGTAGCTTAGAGATGTGGAGGACACGTTTTAAGGCCTCTTGAAAATTTTACGTTGTGTTTGGTTAATGCTATCGTAGCACTTAATGCATTTCCGCTTGAAGGAACAATTCTATTCCAAGCTGACTAATCCCTGAACTTCTAAGACCACAACAAGATGGTGTGTGGTACTAGTGAGTCACTGATTGTGAATCATACATACTTCAGTACAAATAAATGAATCCCTTTGTTTCATTTATTTTTGTTTTGGTAGTATCTGGAAGGCCCAGAGAAAAATCATGACCGTGTAGAACTAGGTGTTGTACAAGCACACACAAAAAGACCCTGAGCCTGCATATACTCTTTTCTATCTGTCTATTTAAGCTTGATTTCAACTTGGTTTACCGATGTGAATAAAAATAAGTGTGTCTAAAGCTTTTTAAAATTGAAGTCTAATAGTAAACATTTCTGCCTTGTGGAGTTTGGCAGTTTAAGTAGTCTAGGAAAGAAAAAGTGGGAGCACTATATAATGGGCTGTGCCTCCCAGGAAGAGAGAAACCATAGGGGTGTTAGCTTGCTAGCAAATGTACATCTCCATATCTAGTCCTGGAAACTGAAGACCCCTTGAATTCCAGTTCAATATCTTAGTTGCAGAAATTGTATTAACTATGTTCATTACTTACTTGCATTAATTACAGTACTATATTAGTAAAGGTGATTTGAAGTTTTAATTGACTTTTCAATGGAAAAGTATATGTAGAGGGAGCAGTAGATGCTGTTACACGTGTGTGTGTAACTCCGCTCTCTCCCACTCCTTTGCACGGCGGTTTTTGTTCTTGGGATAGGCGTGTGCCAAAGAATCTGCTTTTGGCTCAAAGAGATTTTCTTCTGAATCAGCACTTCTCTGCAGTTGATTTCTGTGAAACGTAACTATGAACATTCACTAGGCTGCAATTGTAAAACTAATTTGTGGAGTGAACTGCAGAAAGACTAAACAGCAACATTGAAACTGCTTATGAGAGCTGTCTACCCTTGACTTTATCAGTTATTATCATTTGCTCATGAATATATGTTAGCTGGCTTAATAGTTGTACATCAGTCAGGCCTAGATCCTGGGAGGCTGGGCTTCACCACTTAGAGACGGGGTAAATATGTTGTTCATTGTATAGAGTTCTGTCCACATCAGCTGGATTGTAGGCTTTTGGCCCTAGACTATGTATGCATGAAGGATGACATGCTTCAATTCATGTTTCTTTGCCCCCATCTTCATTGGTGTTACATTAATGCACGATATGAGACGCTGTGTGAGGGGGATCTTGCCAAACAGCCCTTGTAAACGGGAGTGCAAGCAGGTGAGTGCCTGCTGCTGTCAGAAAGCTTCAGCCTGCACTTCAGGGAGGTAGCAATTGTGGGTGCTGGGCTTGTCCTCACTCCTTCTTCAGTGCATTTGTTGTGCATTCCCACCTTGCTAGACTTGGCTGTCTTTCTCAAACAAAAAGGACAAGAATGTAACACAATATATCAGGGGATGGGCAAAAGTAACTTGAGCCCCCCAGAAGAAGACAGACATCAACTGGAGTGAGTTGAGTCGAGGCATACCAAGATGGTCAGGGGGCTGAAGCACTTGTCTGGTGAGGGGAAGCTGGGGCAACTGTGTTTCTTCAGCCTGGAGAAGAGGTGGCTCTGGGGTCACCTAATAGCAGCCTGCCTGTGCCTATGAGAGGTTACCAAGAAGACAGACCCAGGCTCTTTAGCGTGGTGAAGGGGGTGAAGATGAGAGGCAACAGGCATAAGCTGAAAGAAGAGAGGTTCAGAGTATATGGAAAAAATATATGAAAAAAAAAACCCAAACCTTTTCCTCATGAGGCCAGTCAAGCAGTGAGACAGGATGGCCAGAGAAGCTGTGCATCTTTGGAGGTTTTCAAAATGTGGTCTGACCTCATAACTAACCCTGTGTTGAGCAGAAGGCTGGACAAGAGACCTCCTGAGGTCCCTTCCAACCCGAATGATTGTGTGATCCCAACAGAAAAGACTGATCTGGACAAATGAGAGATCTAATGTAGAAAGTGACACCTAGGTGTCATGAATTGAAATGCAGCTTATAAGGACTGTTTTAACAGCCTTAGGTTTGGGGAAATCCTGCTGTCAAGGGTTTAATGATATCAGTTTATCCCACCCCCCAGCTAGAGCAGAAGGCAAAATCATGGCTGCATGAAATACAGAGAAGACAACACGAAGTTGGTAATGTTACTTTGGTTCCTTTCCTTTCAGTATAGCAAATCGTGATTCTTGATAGGGCATGTAAGGGATTTCTCTTGGAATTGTTTTCTTTTTGTCTACAGTCACTAAGTGATCCATAGGAACTCTCCAGCTTCAGAAAAGATATATGCATGTAAGTCTTGGTCAGAAATAATAAAATGTCTGTGCTCTGCACTTGGTTCTGTAAACATTACCCAGTAAGCGTACGATAGTGATTTCTGTCATTAGTGTCTTTAAGAGGAGACATGAGCTGTGTGCCCATTCATAAAAGGTGGATTGGCTGGGGAGTGTGAAAGGTCCTTGTAACTAGTGTCCTTTTTTGTAGTTGTCCAGTTGACAAATGTAGGGTTTCAGACTGAGCCTAAGATGTTATTTTCCTTGATTTTTAAATTAATTTACTTCTTCTAGCTTACTTAAGTTAAAGTGCTTTCTGGATGCCACTTTTCTTCCCCTTTGACTTTCCTGTTTTGTATTCTCCCCTGTTTTCAACTTCACGTCTTTAAACTTTTCTTTACTAACAGGTTGGTTCTGCTTTAGGATAATGGCAGGAAAAGTAAAGTGGGTAACTGACATAGAAAAATCTGTTCTAATAAACAACTTTGAAAAAAGAGGCTGGATTCAGGTGGCAGAAAATGAAGACTGGAATTTTTATTGGTAAGTACATTAAAAATACCAATTTCTAAATTTGTGAAGTATTTTAATATCTTATGTTAATACCATTAGTAATATGACAAAACACATATTAAAAACAAAAGATGCAGAAATTAGAATTAATTTACTGCAGTGCTCCTAAGAGTGTAACATTGTTTCATTGCTCCTGTAATGTCTTATGCTGTTGCTGGTCTTCTGTTGAGATTTGTTATCGGTAGATTCCTGTATCTGTGCAGGCCTGCTAAAGTCATTGGTGTTCCTCAGGGCAGAAGGTCCCATCTGCATGGATCCATTCCCATGCTACTGACCTCATGTATCTTTGCAGTTCGCCAAAGGTTTTGTGAGGGAGTTGAAAGTCACTGACCTAGCAAGATATCGATCACTTCTGGGAATACCAATTGTAAAAAGCCCAGGGGAGGGGCTGTGCTCAGTGGTTTTTGTTTTGAAACATGGTACCTGATTTTATTCAAATTTCTTGTATGCAGTAAGGAGAATTTTTCCTCTACTGTTGGAGGGGATTTGTGGCCTGAGGGGAATCTTTGAATGTATCTTTTCCCAAAATTTTCTGACAACACAACCTAAGCAAAATAATCCAAGAGTACACAGCTCCAATATATGATAAAATATTTTTTTATCAATGTGACGGAGGCTTGCCCTGTTACCAGAGTGCAGGCTCCTGTAATAAAGGCCTTGAGAACTGTACTTTCCTTCTCCTTCATGAGAATGATTTATATGCAGACTAATTATTCAACATTTCAATACTGAGAGTGAATGTGAAATTAAACCAAGATAATGGTGAAAGGACAAGGGTAAATAATCTAGCTTCCTATTTGGCATTTGTCTAATATAAGACTGTGAAATGCTGTCCTAGAATGCAGTAATCTATTAATTGGCAGAAACAATACTCTTCAAGTAAACCAAACAATTTATATTGTCCCTTTCAAATACGACAGAATGCGGTTTATGCTGCCAAACATACCCTTTGTTAACCACTTATTTAAATGGGTAGGAATCTAGTAGTCTGCTCATGCTTTTGGAATGCAGTTGTGGGGGAGTGGGGGAACAGGGCACTCATGGAAACTGTTGTGTGACTGGTTGTTTTGGTTTGGGTTTTTTTTTTTTTTTCTTCCTGAAATGACAACGTAGCAGATTGATGGCATTTAGGAAATATTCTTAAATTTCTAATGTGAGACATCTAATACAGAAAATTCTTTGTATCTATGGCCCAGCTCTTATCTTTTGTAAAAAATGAAGTAGATAACTGATTTGATGACTTTGTCACTCCAGCCCTCTGATCTGGTGTTTGCGGGTGTTTTTAGCAAGATCTCTGAATCGCTGTTTTCAATTCATATGCTTGAAGTCCTTTATAATACGAATAGCAAGGTAGTCAGTAGGAAGTTGTTTTTGTGACTTTTTTTAAGAGGAAAGCTGAGTTTCCAGAGAGCGAAGTAATAGATTTAGAAAGATGCTTCTGTAGCATTTGGGTGCATGTCACTCATTTTTAGGCCCTGCTGGGGGTTGACCTCACTATCAACAGAGTCCAGCAGGGGCAAGTTGTCATCCTCCTTTCCTCACTGTCTGCCCCAATTTCAGTCCTAGTAGAGGGATAGATAAAACCTCTGGCATGATTTCATTGGTTTTGCTAATAGAGGTTCAGGATATGTTGGAATGTCACTGCAGCAAAATATTATACTATAAAGAGAAATGAGAGAGAAAAAATGAAGTGAATGTAACAAACAAAAAAAATTCAACTTCGTCCTCCTGAGTTGTGTTTCTTGGGAGAAATCATTTGGTATCTGTCTTTGCTTTCAGGATGAGCGTGCAAACAATCAGAAATGTTTTCAGTGTGGAAACTGGTTACCGCCTCTCTGATGACCAAATTGTCAATCATTTCCCAAACCATTATGAACTGACCAGAAAAGATTTGATGGTAAAGAATATCAAGCGATATAGGAAAGAACTTGAGAAAGAAGGAAGTCCTCTTGCCGAAAAGGATGAAAATGGGAAATATATTTATTTGGGTATGTGGTTCTCATTATCAGCATTAATCTTTTTTCTCTGTGGTCAATAACCTGGAATTGAGCTATCTTTTCTGTGCATAAAGCACTGAACCTCTGAAGTGTTAGAACATTAAAGTGACTATCTTGAAATGCTCTGTCCCTGTCAATTAAATAAAGTGCACTTTATCCTAAAATTGTTTGCTGCATTCTGCAAACCTAACAGCCTTCTTTCTTTGTCTTCTCCTCTTTTTGCCTCCCCTCAAATCTGCCATTAGAGCATAAGGAAACACAAGAATTGGGAAAGTGATAAAAACAGTGGTAGTGAACATTTCATATGAAATACTACATTTTCAAAGCTTTTCACAAACCTTGCTTTGAAGGATAATGGTTAATATTTTACAAATTGAGAGGAATAGAGGGGATGCCACTTGCTCCGGATCTTTGTTGAAATTAGAGACAAAGCAGGAATAAAACATTGAACATTTCTGTTTCCCTGTCATATTACCACAGCACTAAGGCCCAATTCCTCCACTGTGTACTTGCTAGTGTTCAGCAGTATTCAAGGAGGAGAACAAATCCAGTTTGTATGCATGGAAGTTGTATTTAGACTTAGTTTTGTAAGTAGTAAGGTCCTTAAAGAATACTGAATTTAACAGTGCAGCATTAGCTGAAGCAACATGGGATGAAGTGATAATGAAATTATTATTTTTAAATGTAAGGGTACAGAAATAGATTTGTAACTAGGCTTTTTGTGTTTGGGGGGGGAGTCTGGGGGAGAGGAGGGGTTGGTTTGTTGGGTTTTTGTTGGGGTTTTTCTGTTTTGTTTTGGTTTTTTTTTTAAATTATTTTGAAGAGGGAATATTGTAGGATTAAGGTACTTTGCAGTAAGATTAGTAGTGAAACCAAAGGGCTCTGGAACTTCATATGAGGCAGGGTTGGAGTTTCTTTAGTTCAAAAGTGAAAAGGCATTATCTGAAAATCTTATACTGGAGCAAAAGCTAAAATAAACTTTTGCAGAAAGGCTCTAGACAGAACTGAATGAACAAACTCTTCAGAGGAGAAATTTGGGGGAAGTTGGAGAACAAGTAATGACTGCTAGAAAATAAAATTAAAAAAAAAAAACAACACAAAACCCCAAAAAACCCAAAACCAAACCAGCAATAGATCAGGAATGAGGAGAGTAAAATTGTTTCAGAGGTCAGAAAGCATTGGAGTGAAACAGAGATGGGGATATGTTGAGTTGATTTACACCTTGTGAAAGTGAAATGAAAGCACTGTTGATCCGTGTAAGAAAGAAGTAGTTTTGTATGGATGGAAGTGAAGATAACCTGATAGCAAAAAGTGAGAAATGCTTTTCTTTAGATTTCAGCAAGCATGGTAAGACTGATTGTGGGAGCAAATAAGAATGACTAATGGGCGTTACATGGAAATAAAAATTACCACATCCAAAGGGAAAGCAACATCAACATTCACATTTTTGCATGCACAGAGGATGATAAGGTGGTTAGCAGAATGGTAAAAGCTGACATAGGAAATTGAGAAAGTTTGATAAAGTTAAATTGGAATGGTATATAATACTCTAATTTCACAGCATATAAACAGAAGAAGAAAATTGATTCATGTGAATTAAAATCTATTAATCTGAAGTTAGCAGCATGCAATATTTTGCAATTGTTTGTTTAAGTAAAAACTACAAACTAGAATTTAAATGAGATAAAAAGCAACATGACTCTTAATGAAGGTGGATCATGCCAGACTGGAAAACTGAAAAGACAGAAATTTTTTTTTAGTCTATATGTGTCAATAGCCTTATCAGCTATAGTGTCCTAAATTGTGCACCTTTTTTTTTTTTCCTTAACTCAGATTTTGTTCCTGTTACTTTTATGCTTCCTGCCGATTATAATCTCTTTGTTGAAGAATTCAGAAAAAATCCCTCCAGCACTTGGATTATGAAACCTTGTGGCAAAGCTCAAGGAAAAGGAATATTTCTAATCAATAAACTCTCCCAAATTAAAAAATGGTCTCGAGATAGCAAAACATCTTCGTAAGTTCTTAAAACCCAAACCCTTTATTGTACTTTCTATAATCAGGTGAACCACATCAACATGCTAATTGTCTGATGCATGGGAAAAGTATTCCATTATTACTGCTTTGTCATTATAGAGTTAGTTTTGCATTTAATTTCAGTTGTTATCTGACTTCCTCCTTCAAACAGGTTTTAATACGATTTGTTTTGGTATGAGGAGGTACAAAGAACTGTTCAACTAACTATTCTTTATAAAAATGCTTTCAGTGTTGTTGGGGAAAAAAATGCACAAAAATAAATTGTTCTGCTTCATAGTATTAAATAACAGGAAGCAAGAGAAAAATCTTTCCCTAAGCAATTTCAAGAATTATTTTATTTAATATAGATCCATTCACTTTTTAAATTAGTACAAAGGAAGAATGCATTTATATGAAATAAATACATTTTCCGTTTGGAGCACAAAATAATACACCTCATGTTGGTGATCTACTTCCAAATGGATGAAACAGGTTAGCAATCTATTTTTCTCTGACTAGTAAAAGTTTTGATCACACAACTAATGTTAATTTTTTTCCTGTTATAAAGTGACAGGCTGAATATCACATAAGTCTTTTTTTTTTTTCCCCCCTCTCCTTTCTATTTGACTTGGAATCTGAAGAATGTCACAATCTGAAAGTTATCTTAGCTTTCCACAGTGGTTTGCAATTGCACACCAAGCATAAATACAAATATTCTAGGAGTATAAGACCTTGACTAATGAAGGTAATGTAATACGTACTCTGCTTGCCTGAACCATGCCAAGCTCTAAGTGCTCTCCAAGGAAAAGACTGGCTTGTAGATCTGCATTCTGAATGGCTCAGCTACCCTGTTAACTTCAAAACTGAGTTTAAATGGTTAGTTGATCTTGGTCATCAGTTTAATATTTTAAACTTTTTTTGCTATATAATGCCTGATGCCAAGTGTGTATTATTAACCACTACAACTTTATACATCGTCTTGGCAAAAGATGCAAGATTTCAGTCAATCCAAAATTTACAGACTAATAACGAAGAAAAAGATTTATCAGATTCTATCTTTGCAATTGTCACATTCTGAAACATGATTTGTGTTTTTCAGGTTTGTATCTCAGTCTTCCAAGGAAGCCTATGTGATTTCTCTCTATATCAACAATCCATTACTTATTGGTGGAAAGAAATTTGATCTTCGTCTGTATGTTTTAGTATCTACATATCGTCCACTGAGATGTTATATGTAAGATTGTATATATTTGTATTTTGTTTTGAGAGAATGCTTAATGTAGTCAAAATAATGTTGTGCTTGTTGTGCAAAGAAGTTTAACATGTACATGGTATTCTAGGATGCTCTTTTCCTTATTTCTTATTGGGGTTTAACACATTTTAATGACTTTTTGCATTTAAGGTATAAACTTGGATTTTGCCGGTTTTGCACAGTAAAATATACACCAAGTACAAGTGAATTGGATAACATGTTTGTACATCTTACAAATGTTGCCATTCAGAAACATGGGGTAAGTTTACTGAGTTCTTAGGTGTTTTTTTGTAGCAAGACTGATTTTCTTAAATTGTCTCCAAAACTTGGAATAAAAAGGTTTTATTTGTCATATTCTTCATCATCTTGCAATTAAAATACTTCAACTTGAACTTATAAATAAATAAATTTCAGAAGACTGCAGATCAAAAGTATGCAAGATAATGAGTTGCAGCTCTGTAATAGACTGATATCTTCAATATTGACTTGCAGTAGTTGAAAGCAGGGGTTTTTTTCCAAGTCTCCTGTCATTTAAATGCTAATATGCTCACTTAGCAATTGATTCTGTGAGCAGTGGAATTAATGAAGCCTGATTCCTGTGGATTTTATAATATTTTATAATAGCACTTTAATATCGTCTTCCTGATCTCCCCTTCCCTCTCTCTCTCCCATGCAGTTAATTCAGCTTTCCTATTTCCAGCACTTATTCATCACAGTACTTTCCAGCTTCTTCCTATGTTTCCCCCTCCCCCGCCCCTACCTTCCTTCTCTGGGTTAGAAAGGGGATGTGCAGTTGCGAGCTTGGAGATAAATGTTTGCTGCCTGGCCAGCTGGTGGCTTCCTCTTGAATGGACAAAGATGGAGTTCTGCCTGCAGAACAGTTCTGTCCTGTAATTTGCCATTGATATTTATAAAACATGTGGAAACTTGATAGCTTTGACAGCACTTCCCTATGTCAAAATAGGCTGAAATTCACCAGTGGGAGGAAAGGCTAGTGGGTCAGGGGTGACATGAACAGATGGGCATACAGTATCACTGCCCAAGCCTTGTTTCTTCAGGGAATCCACTTGATGATGATGACTGTCCCTTTTGCGTTTTTAGCGGATGTCTGTGATTTATAAACCATGCCTCTGTTACAGTAATTAAAACTCTGTTGTCGCACTTCCTTATTTCATAGATTTTATTTTAAGAGTATAGAAAATAAACGTGTATGTACATACATGTATGCATACACTCATGCATATATATTCATATGTGTATACACATACATTCACACACAAGATACATATAATGTATCTTAAATTGCAACCTTGCTAAATGTGCCTTGTCTATTATTGTTCTGTAAGATATGCARCATAGCAGAACTGGTTTTATCTGGATATTCCTGTAACAACAATGTGAATTATAAATGTCACTTATGGTGGTAGTTATAAACCAGGGTAAGTGTCAAAATATGGCATTTTTCAGTACTACAAACATTTTCTTGCTCAGGTGCTGATTTGTGAAGTGCTTCAAACACATTATGGTTTGACAGGGCACACTGAGAATTAGTTGTGGTGAAAGCAGATCCCATACAACTTAGAGCATAAATCATGGTGCTGCCAGTAGCAGTGAACAGGTGAGGCATGTGATATGTTGCCTATCCTGTTATTATGCACCCTTTCATCTTCTCTACCGGTTAAAGAACGGCCTTCAAGATTTCTCTCAAATAGAAGTAGAAGTGAAAGTAAGGTGAGGTCACTTTGAGAGAAGAAAGGACAACAGAAATGGGTATAGAAGCAGCAGCTTAAAAATGTGGAGTCATTACTAGAGTATTTGAAAAACTTTTTAGAAATTCTGAACCACTAATATCTGTTGAGTTTTGCAGAAAGAAGTGAGAAAAGTTTAATGTAAAGCCACTCTATCCATCCTATCTGTCCTTCTGTTTTAAATGTGTCTGTAACTTTGGAGGCACTTAGACTGTACAGTTTTAGAAGAAGAACCTAACATGAACTCTCAAGTAATTGATTAAAATTATGAGGAGGTCTGGAAAAACTCCTCAAGTTCTAGCTCTTAATCTGTACTCTAATCCCTACATGAACTGTAGAGTTCCAGTGTGTTTGTACCCTACAAGCTCATGGGAAAACATCCCTAATTTGAAAAGCGTACAATTCAATATCGGGGAAAGGGTCAAATGAAGGAAGGAGGGTAAGTCAGTATACCCATCGTAATGTTTGTGCTGGAAAATACAGTTCTAAGTCATTATTCACTGGATTTGTAATACAAACAAAACAACAGTAATTCTTCTATTTAATTATTTTCAGTTAGTGATCTTCTGTGTAGCCTGCAATATTCTACTTTGTTTTAATATTTTTAATTAAACAGCTGTGATTGTGTAAAGCTCTACCCAGTTGCAATCTATTTTGATTTGAGTACTTGTTCTGAAATGCAAAGGGGGTTGAAACTTTGATCTCTGTTCCCTTGCTGGAATCTGGTCTCAAGACATTTTTTCCATGCAGCAAGTCCTGAGAACCGTGTTTCAGATCTTTATTTGTACAGTCCAGTTTTCCAAATTTACTAAGGGGGGAGCTGTAGAAAAAGCCTAAAAATAGATAGAGGCTTCTCTGACCTTGTCTTAGAGGACGACAAATTTCATTCCTCTGAGAACTTTTTTCTGCTCTATGCATTCTGTGTTTTATAATTTAGCAGGCATACAATCATTAATTCTTAGAAATGCTCTGAGGAGAACCTTTATAAAGGGACAAAGCATTTGTCCTGAGAGTTATTTGAGGGCTGAACGTGTGTCTTTCCATCAGTAAGAATACCCTCAGTTTGCTCGTCTTTCTGTGTAAAGAGAATATAGTGCAGAGCCTTGATAGCCTCTGAAAAGACAAATATAAGGTAACCTCCTATTTTCCCCTGTTCTGTTTCAGTAGCACTTGGTGTTTTTTCTGTATCAAAATACTGAATTACTTGAAAAATTAACCTTTAAAAAGAATTCAGGTGTCATTTCACTGTCTTCTTGAATGTAACTGTTGTCAGTAGCGCCATTAAGAAGATACCGTGTTTGCCTTTTGGGAAACAGACAAGTCGCATTTTAAATGAATAAACACAGACAAGCACTTTCAAGTGCTGCATTTTATAACAGCTAACTTCAGTGAAATTTAGCTATTGCTCACTTAATTATTTCTCCCTTATCCCCAGAGGAGGAAAAAGTTAAATTCTTTCCTTTCACTTTTTAAAACTTATATTTCCAAATCATAAATTATGTTTTACTATAAAACTGTCAAAGTACCAGTTGTTCCTTTCTTCTAAGAAAGATTTATCACTTGATTTGCAATGTGTGATATAAACATATAAAGCTATAATAAAAACAGTTGTTTATATAGAGGGCAGTTCAAAGTAAAGCTGAAGTCTTCATAAAGCTGTAAAATAGAGTAAAAACAATTTGCTGAGTTTGTTTTTAGAGCAATACTCGTATGTAAGTATAAGTGGGCTTTTTGTGTGAATGAAAGAAAACTGCTGAACAACTTCAAAATCTTAGACTGAATTAACTCCTTAACTCTTCAGGATGATTACAATCATATCCATGGAGGCAAGTGGACAGTGAGTAACTTACGCCTGTATCTGGAGAGCACCCGTGGAAAGGAAGTCACAAACAAATTATTTGATGAAATTCACTGGATAATTGTGCAGTCGCTGAAGGCTGTTGCGGTGAGTACTGTTCCTGGAATGCTGCCAGCGATAGCATTACAGCTGCAGGCTTCTTATAACCATGAAAGTGAGTTTGCCATCAAAACCCCTAAAATCTATTTCCTGCTATTTGAGTGATGGTGTTGATGCTGATTTCTGCAATTCTGTTATCTCTTGATTTCTCTGAGCTGAGTGAATTTGAATCGTGGGTGGGTGGGTGGGTGAGCTCTCTGTGCATATTGAAGAAGTGAATGAATCTTTTTCCTTGAGGGCTCTGTGAACTATTTAATATGACTTGATACTGCCCTTGTGAATAGTTTTAAGCTCTGCCAAGGCACGTGACGTCATTTCAGCAATAACAAATGTGTCAAAGAAAAAATAGCTCTGGAGGACAATTTATCAAAGAAAATGAAAGGCTATTAGTTCAGCAGAGTTACATAACTTGCTTTCACCTCTTTTATACACGAGTCACGTAGTTATAATGAACTCTTATTTAAAAACAAAAATTAAAAAAACCAATCCTCTGCTTGAGTGGATTTCTAGCGTTTGGGTAATACCCCATGATTACATCAGAGAGCAGGTATCACTCTGTGGGTCAGCTGGGGTAACTGAAGAGCTCACTGGTGCCAAGGACTGTCCTGTTCCCAAGTGCATGGTCCTGTCATCTCTTTTGGGTTGGTCCTGGTACCCTCGTAAGCTGAATCAGCTCACTCACCCAACTGACAATTACTATCTTGCTTTATTGAAGGGTTAGTATTCTGCCAGTGTAATAAGCTGAATCACTTCACTGTAGGACCGGATGAACACCAGAATCAGCACGAGAAGGAGGGACAAGGTTGTGAAGCTAGGATCAGTGGGAGATGGGGAAGCATGGCTCAACTCAGCCTCTGCTGTGCGATCATATTTGAAAACAGATGTGAGAAGAAAAGGGATTTAATCCAAATGTTAGCAGAACCTTAAAAGAGAAGGGAAAAAGCATTGAGAATTATTAAGCATGAAATGTTTTGGTCCTCTGTCTTTCTGACAATGGCAAATGTAATGAGAGATGCTTGTTCCTCCTTCCCCCTTTCACTCCCTGAAGAACTGAAAAGCTTTCATTATTAGTCTAGGGGAAAACATCTCACTAACCTGTTACAAAGGTTTCTTTAAAAGATCTGATGAGATTTGCGTAGAAGAAAAGTCTTACCATGCATACTGCAACTGTTTAGCAGATGCTGGAAAACTACTGATTCTCTAGAGGATGTGCATCTAAGCACAACTTGGTCCTTGGTCTCTCTTGGCTTTCGGGATCATAGTTGACTTGAGCTAATTATAATTTTAAGACGTGTCTGGTAATTGTTTGACCTCAGATTTCTGCACAGTTACAGCAGCATAATAAAAGAAATGTCTTTGAATAAGTCTCCTTTTTCTGAAGTTTAAAGATTTCACGATTATGTGAAGTTGTGTTATGTAAATTTTAAAACTTTCTGATTTCTCCTGATGCGTGCAGGCTTTAAATATTGTTATTACTTTTGCAAAATATGAAAACACTTCTATTTTCACACTGGAAACATAATGGAAAATTAATGTAACTTAGTACTTGGTATTAATGCAATCATTAATATTGAAATATTTACTTACAGCTTGGAAAAAAGAGGCAATCCTGAAGCTTATATTAGAGTTACAACACTGAAAACTGTTGTAGAAGATTCATAACGTAATCGCATGTGATTTCTAGCAAACAAAGTGTGTAATCAGGTTACTTACTGAATTGTTGATTTTAATACATATTGTTGTCTTTTTTTTTTTTAGCCTGTAATGAACAATGATAAACACTGCTTTGAGTGTTATGGATATGACATTATCATTGATGACAAGCTTAAACCATGGCTAATTGAGGTAAAGTTACATAAAATACAGGAAGAAAACTTCCTTCTCATTTCACAGAATAAAACTAAGTAGATTTCAATGTAGTCTTTCCTCTTTTGAAACAGTATCTTTTGTTCCTCAGGTAAGTGGATTAAGAAAAATGTTGGAAGGTAAAATAGGCCATGTGATGACCAAGCTAGCATGTGCTTTTGTTTCCTATTTGTTTGGTGTTTCTGTTTGTTTGTGGCTTTCTGTTTTGTCTTTTAAATCCAGTGCATCCATACAATTGGACTTCAGAGGCAGTCTGAATGTTAGCAGCCCTATTAGATACTCTACCAGTAGCTGGAAAATTGGCATTGGCTTGATGGAGCATAACATCAAACTTAAGTTTTAAATGCTGTCATGGCCTTAATGTTGCAGGTTGAGAGGAAAGAAGAGGGGCACACAAAAGATAACTGGGATATTTGGAAGGCTTCCCCCCCCCCATAAATTTCTCTTCAGTGTATTAACTTTGGATCTGTATGTTCAACATAAATTTTATCCAGCCCTCTTCCTTCTCAATCTAATTGAAAGTGAAAGATCAAAGGTAAATGGACTTTATAAACAAAAACAACAGAAAAAAAATCTTACTGTTCTGATACCACTTCTCCATAATAAATGTGGAACACGAGATATGTTAAATGAACCCCAGTTCTAATTAAAACAAGATGCAATGTAGTGCGTTGAATAGAGAGCATGTATGTGTTTCTCCAGCTCACAATTTAACAGGGGAGAACTCAGATTAAGAACATAAATAAAAGCCTGTTTACCTAGAAGAAACCCACAGATTCCTGTATATAACAGCTGTTGGAGTGAACCAGGCAAATTGTAAGCACTGAAATTTATGGGTTTTGTATCCATGTAAGCTTAGAAAATTAAACAAAAATCTATGTCTTGTCTGGTTAACCCTGCTGAATCTAGTCTCAACAAAAATCTTCAGGCTGACACTGCAGACACTTAGTGGTGTGGTGCTTTTGTTTTTAAGTAAAAAGAAAAATGCCCAGTGGGGGGATTCCTTCCAGTGTCTGAGGAACTGAAAGATGTGCTTTGAGACGCTGAGTCTTAATTTCCCAAATAGTACATATAGTCATCACACATGCTGTTTGGAGAACTATATACCACTCAAGAAATTGATGCTGAAATTTTTTTTTCTTTTTTAGGTTAATGCTTCCCCTTCTCTTACTTCCAGTACTGCTAATGATCGCATCTTGAAGTATAATCTTATTAATGACACACTTAACATTGCTGTGCCTAATGGGGAAATTCCAGACTGTAAATGGAATAAATCTCCACCAAAAGAGGTTCTTGGCAATTATGAAGTCTTGTAAGTTTTATCACTGTTCTGTATAAATGCAAATGTTTTTCAGTCACCTCACTTTTTAAATGTGTAATGTAGACCACAGAGATAAGGTGAACTTCATTCTGATGTGAAAAATGGGCACAAAGTACCACTTCATTTTTTTGGAGCTGCAATAGCAACATTGGAGGTGGGAGTGCATTAAAGCAGAGTAGTCTCGCCTCATCTCCAGAGGGAATGTTACTTGTCTGATAAGCCCCTGCCTGCACCTTCTGAGCTTCCAGCAGCTAGATTTGAGGGATAGAGGCAAGGAGAGTGTTTGTCTTCTACATGTGTAGAACTTTAATTGCATTGAGTGTAATATATAGATGGTAGTTAAATAGATATAATAGCTATTTGATACAAATTTTCTCTCAGTTCATAGAACTGATGCCTCTTGACGCCTGTAATTTATGGGTTTAATAATAATGAGTTGCCAGGTATTTTTTAAATTCTCCAATCAGTATTACAGAGAGAGAAATGAAGGAGACGGAGATCTTTATATTGGAGTGTCTGAAGGATTTATCTAGGATTGATTGGTCTTATGCAGAGGAACACTAATTTAAATATCATATTGATGATACAGTTTCTTGTATTTTTTGAGAAAATGTTCACATAGGTTCTCTAGCACTAGTGGTACAATTGTTCAGTACGTCAGGAATGCGGTTATGTACATAGTTGATCCACTAGTTCACACTGATCTTAAATACTCTTTCTATATACTAGTAAAGACAGTTAAATATAAGTGTTGGCTGAATTATGATTTAAGTTTTAATGGATGTTATATACATGGTAGCTGCAAATACCTATACAATAGTGTAACTAAGTATATATTATGACTGTTCTACAAAATATTGTAGTATTCTCTTTTGATAATTATGMATCTATAGCCAATTTCTGCTTGGAATTTGCGTAGCAGCTGAGAGGTAAGTATATACTGAGGTTATCTGAGGCCATAATGGGCTTAGATATTTAAAGAACTACTTGTCACTGTGGTTAAGTGTTACAAAATACATGTCATCAAATGCATTTAATTTAAGCACACTGTTGTTTGTTCACCTCATTCTTTCCCTACTCGCTCTCTGATGCAACAGTGGAGTTTTTTAACACTGCAGCTAACAATCCTCTGTTTGAAGCAATAGCTTAAGACTTTATTAAACTGCCAGCAGTCTGATGTTCCTGCTTAACCACAGACCTACATAGTGAGGAGAAATACAGAAGTACATAGGGAATTTCACAAGCATAAAATTTCACAAACTCGGGAGTTTAACCAAAGCTGCCAGATGATTTGTTTCTTTCAAAAAGTAGCTGAAGATATTTCAGTTGATCTGTATTGTAATATCATGTGGTAGTATATTTCCTTGAATAATAGCTGCATATCAAACTATACATGTGTAAACCTGTATGTAGAACAGCTTGTATTAAATTTCAGTGCTGGATATTAAGCAAAATAGAATATAGAGGACCCAGTCTTGTTTGTGTAATGAATAGCAGGACAAGGCATTGAATGGGTTATCTTATTTTCAGATATGATGAAGAGATGGCGCAAAGTGATGGGCCTGATCGTGACTTGCGAAGTCGTTCTGGGCAATCCACTGGAGTAAAAGGAAATCGTGCAAGAGATTCAGGAAAGCCTGTACTAACCACCTGGAAGTGATAACAGAAAAAACAGCTGCACTTTTGGTAGGAAAACGTCATGAACAAAATGCAGTTTTTGAACAGATTCCTCTATTTTCCTCTATTTATTTCTACATTGTGTGTGGGAAATATTAAAAAAGGACAATACAGCCTTTGAAAAGAAGTGAAACAAACACTCTAAAACCAGGAACTGTACTAGACATACACTGGCTTGATGATTGTTACAATAATATATATATAGTATGTAGGTATATATAATTATTTTATATATATATACTTTGTATAAACTAATATTGTCTCAGTAACGATTGAGAACTTTCTTTATAAAGATGACAACTCAAAACATGCATTCTGAAAGAAACCCCTTGCTGGTCTGGATATAATTTATTTCCTATAGTAGCCCATCCCTAGCTCCCTATAATGAATGAGGTGTGGATTCTGTAAAAGGGTGGTAGTGGTGAGTGTTAATATTGTCACAATGATGGTTCAGATTCTTGCTAGTAAAAGAAGAGCAACTAGAAAAAATAGCAATATATGGACTTGATGCTATTGTCAGTTAACGCAGCTGATGATTTATAACCAGTATTAAGAAATTGAAAAGCAGCTGTTTATATGCTGAGGTTTTTTTTTTTTTTTCATTTCCTTTAAGTGTTTTGAGCTGCTAACTCTTTAAAGAGTAGAAAGTAGAAAGGACTGAGGGAGTGTTTCAAATGGTATATTGATGCATTATTTCACTAGTCATTAATTTTTATTTCAAGATAATGCATGTCTGTGGAAAAACAGACAGAACAACTACATACTGTAATAAATCTCATTGCTTGAAGCCAATGATAAATCCTTATTTGCACCAGAATCCCTTAATGTATTTATGCATATATATAAGTACAATATCTATATTTTTGCATATTTTGTGTGCACTATAACAAAAATATTGTTGCACGTGGTAAGCTATTTCTGGTAGCTCTGATAACAAAAGTTGTGATGATTAGCTACCAAAATGTATAGAGCAAAAGTTAAAAATAGGTATTTCAGTCTTCTAACAGCATAGCATAAAAATAAACTAGTTGCGTCTGTGATTGGCTGTTGGCTTCCACTTGCATTTCCACCAGTTATTGGGTGGTTATTTATAAATGTCAGTGTGCAGTTCTGGTTGTCTTTATTCTCCTTCCCCCTCCTCCCTTTTTTTTTTTTGATGGTGGAGTATTGTGGAGAGAAAGACGAAGGAGGCTGAGAGTTGCCAATGTCCATGTAACCATAACACACACTAATCTGGATGCCACTAGTGCAGTGATACTCAATCTGCCTGCCACAGCAGGCTACGTGCTTTGCCCTCCTATATGGGCAGGCCACTAAAGTGCATGCAAAGTAAACTTAACCTCTCCCAAAATTTTTGAGTTTCTTCAACATGTAAAACAGACCACCTGCACCACAGAAAATGTCAGTCCTTTTCCTGCTTTTGAAGGTCCTCCTGGAAGAGGGCAGCTGCTCACAAACTGTGGTCTTTGGTGCTGATCACTGCTGTGCTCAGTTGGTGCTGATGACTCTCAATCTGAACACAATCTGGCAAGAGCAGTTGGGCTGGGGAGGGAGGGCAGATGTGGGCTGGGCTGGCCAATATCCTTACACATGATCTGGGATTCATCCTTGCAATAAAGAATGAACTATGTAGACTGAATGAGTCACTCCAAGTGTAATCCTCATCTTGATTAATCTTGTATATTCCATTAAAATAAAGACCAAAATCCAACTGATTCTCTGGTCATCAGACTTGAATCTTCTCACTGGCCTCTACAAAAGCATATTCAAGTTGGCTTTTGAAATAAGGCTAAGAAAAGATGATTACTGCAGGATAGTAAAGCTCATCTAAATTCCAGGTCTCATAGTTTTGGGGGTTGGGTTTTTGTGTTTGGTTTGGTTTTGGTTTTTTTAGTTCCTAAGTGGCTTGTATATTTGAACCTTGACAGGTAAGCTACTCTTAAGTAGCTGTGTGGTCAGATATTAAGTGTTGTTTTAATGATGTGATATTTAGTGGGCAGATATTTCCGGCTTTACCCCCAACTGCCTGTTGGGGGTAAAGTAGGAAGTAGCGACAGCCTTAGGAACTATGAGACTGTAGTAAATAGTATTTTGTAGCATGGTTGTATTGCTTACAGACAGGCAACATGACAAGGATACTCTGATGGAAGGAAAATGGAGCTTTTTCTCACTTTCGTTTCCACTGCTTGTAATTCATTTCTTTAGTAGCTTGGACAAAGGATGTTCTTGTAGTCTTGCTCTATCGTAACAGTAGCACTAGCAAGGATGGCTACAATAGAATGATTACTCTTTCCCTTTATCTTCTTTCCTGTTCATGCAGCCTGCACTGGTGGGACTTTATAGGGAAGAGGTATATTGAGAAATGCAGATTCTGGTAAAAAAGTCAACTTCACACTGTTACTTTTTGAGTATGTAGAAGCCATAACATGCTAACTGAGCTGCAGTGACTTTCAGTCTCCCTTTTGGGAAGGCTTAATGTGAAAGCAAAAACAGGTCTGGGTTATTAGGATTTATTGCTGTAGAAGGCTTTGGAGACTTAATCCAGGGGATACTTTCTAGCTGTAATTTCACAATGAATCAAAACTGATGGTAGCATCTAAATAATCTTGTTCTTCCAAACTTGTTTGTAGGTGGTAGTCTGTGTTGGCAATGGTGTCTTTACAGCTAGGCAGTGAGTTGAATCAGGGCCTCCAGAACATGGACTTTGTTGAGAGAGAATAGGAATGGCACTACCTGTAATATTACTAATACTGAATATTCTTATTTAATTGTTTGAGGCTTTTGTAATGGGTTGGAAAGGGTCAAGTCATTTGAGCTTGCACTCTTATTACTGAGTGTAATAATGCATCTTTTCCAGTCCTGACTTCTGAAAAATTGTCATGTTAAATCCGTGGAAGTCTTACTATTGCTTTCAAAGAATAAGGATTTCTGTCCCAGTGTGTAGCAGATATATTTCATTCACATATAGTATTTGCAGACCAGTATTTTATATGGAAAACATTTTTCTAGCAGAGCTATCACTTTGGAACAAGCAAATCCTTCTCTCTGGCCACTGGGAAAGCATATTTCAAACACTTTACTCAAGGATGAAATCTCTCTGTAAAATATCTAGTAAATTGTCATTACTACCTCAAAATCAAAACACTGAAGTATTACTAATTGGGGAAAAAAAAAGAAAAAAGCTCTGATAGGAATCTTTGACTATGTAGTACTTAATCTCAAAACTAGAATTTAGATTTCAAATGTTGATGTCGCATTTTACACAGTTATATCTCCAACCAATGTATTGCTCGTAATTTATCCTGCTGACCCAAACAGGAATTCAATAATGCAATATTCTTCTTTAAAGAGCAAGAAGTCAAAGAGACTGCAGATACAGTGACCCTCTCTTCCTGATCTCATTCCACTCTCTTTTTAAAAACAATAGACTAGTGATTAGATACATCAGGCTGCTTTCTCCTCATTTCCTTTTCCAACAGGCTTTTTGCAGAGGTTGAAGTTTGAAGGCCTATCTATATTTTCATTTCTAATACATGAAAAACCTATGTATGCAAAGGGAGTTTTAAGGAACAAGACTGAAATAACATGAAATTCTAGATGACTAAGATTGGCTTTCTGATTATCGGTAACTCACAAACCCAAAAAAAACTGTAAGCAAGCAGGAAGTCTTCGTTTTCTATGAAGAACTTGAGGCCTCATGTACATAAGTGAAATGTTCTTGAGAAACTCAGAATTAGGAACCTCAATTGCTATGTAATATCTATTTTTTCCGCATAAGACCTGTTGAAA
Organism: Phoebastria nigripes; assembly: GCA_035582835.1. Taxonomy (NCBI): domain Eukaryota; kingdom Metazoa; phylum Chordata; class Aves; order Procellariiformes; family Diomedeidae; genus Phoebastria; species Phoebastria nigripes. The sequence continues at coordinate 167,783 of JAYKAV010002898.1, read as the reverse complement.
AACACAATGATTCTCTGAAGGAATTTGAATAAGGAAAAGGTCATGTTCTGTGTTAGCTGGAATGAGAGTTTGCTCTGTGCATGAAGCAGCTTGTCTGCAGACTCAGAAGCAGGAGGATGACAAGGAAACAAAAGCAGTCATAGCTAATAGTTCTGGGGGAGGAGGGGAGTAAGTGGATATCGCCCTGTGAGATGCTTGTTTGTACATGGCCTTGAAAGGTAGAGGTGAAAATCTGGTAAGGAGGAAGAGAAACTGGAAATGAAAACTTTAATTGCCTACTTGGGGATAAAATCTTAAACTTTTCACTCCTGTGTCCTTAACTAAATCTATTGCTGTAGTGGGACAGAACTAATGGTACAAAGTGGTGTACAAACTGATAACAGCCTGGGGCATGCTCTGCTATCAGCTGGAACTGAGGTGATTAGACAGATGCGTACACCACTTGGGGCATGCGTCTACTATAGGAGTTACGGGGAATTGACTAAAGGTGTGATGCTAACATGTATAATAAAAGATGTTAAACCTCATGTGGATGCTGTCATTCAAAGGGAAGGTAGCTCTTTTTGCCAGAGCCTAATTCTCTGAAAGATTAAAGACTGTTTTACCTCTGACTGAGAGGGCTTGAGTGGGCTTAAATCTGAGTGACTGCAAGCAGACAAGCTCTTAGTTCTGAGTAACTAATTGTGGCCCTAGGGCAATCATCCTCCAAATGTATCTAACTGTAGGATAAAGAAACTGTTTCGGCTTTCAGTGGAGCAAAGTAAATCAGAAATAACACTTCTCAAAAGTTCTGACTTCGGCTAGTGTAATAACTTGCCAGGCAGAGCTAAAATAAATGTGCGTCAGTCCTAAAATACTGTTCTTCATATGCTCAAGTGATCACTGGCATAACGACAGTATTGTATGAAGAATTAAATAGACAAGCTCTAAACAGCTACGGGAATTGTTATAATGACATCAGTGTAGAAGGAGCTTATTGCTAGAGTTGAATAGTGGGGCTTGCTTCCTGGGCACTAACCTTTCTCCCTATTAATTCTTTGACATGGAAGGAATTAATAAGGTTCCCACAGAATAGCTTCTTTATATGGCTTTAGGAACTTAATTAGAATAAAAGAAACAGTATTATCCCTAAAGCTACTTTGTTGCTGTTGGCTTTACAATAGAACTTCTGCCTAAAATGTCCCTGTCTCCTGATTCACTTCCTGCTATAAACTTAGCAAGACAATAGCCATTTCACAGAAGATACATAGTCCTGCATTTCAGCAGCAGAATATGTCAGGCAGAGCTCGTTTATCTGTCGTAAAGGAAGGGCTTTACTCTGTCATTATAAACTAGTGCTGTTTCTGAAGTAGTTACTGTTCAGTTTACTTAGGTGGAAAAAACAGAAAGCAACTTACATTTTGTGCCTGCTTTATTGAAATAGCTCACTCAAGCCTTCAGTTCAGTGGGAAGGACTCCGAGCCACCTGGTGCATAGGTATCAAAACACAACACTGGTGTCCATTGCTACTTATGCTAACCTGTAGGGTTTCTTAACAAAGACAAACAAAAACTATTCCTCTGTTCTCTGCAGAAAATAAATTAAATGTGTATAGCTGGGATAAGCTGATTTTAGCTACAATTTTGTTAAAAATTCAATTATTAAGCGGAAATAGGAACATAAATTAGTATCTTGGAAAAACTGATTGTTTTTACTGAATAGTAGGAAGTTGTTTGTGCTAGACTGTATTTTTTTCCACTTTTTTTAAGTGGCCATCAAAGCTTAGGCAAGCTTGAAGAAACTCTCCATACTTGAAGCAGTCCGTAGCCAGAACTTTTCCAATTGTTATGACATAGGGATATCTTTACCATTGACAGAGTCTTCTATGCCTTAATTACTCTCAAATTTTGTACCTATTAAAACCATATCATTCACACCTGAGATGATAATCATAGACAATTGTTGTGAAATAGGGAAGTTTGGACAGTATGAAACACTAATTAAAAACATTAATGTGAAAACCAAGACGATAATAAAGAATATTTCAGACAAGAACATGTGTGTGAAAAGTTCTTTCCCAGTGAAAGCTGGGCAGTGAAACAGTGAAATTAATTTATTTGAGTGGAATTAAATCTAATATTCTGATATTCTGTGTCATTGGTTGGCATAGATAATCACTAATGGTATCGCATTTGCAATCAAAATACGGTTCAGGATTTAAATTTAGATTTAAAGTGTAAATAAATAAATATATATAACACCTGGGCTTTCTTAGCTAGAGAGAAACGTTCTGAAGAGAATGCTGAAATGTTGTTGTAGGAGTCAAGAAACACCAATAAAATTTGCACTGAGTGAAGCCAAGAGACAGAATTTCTTTACAGAGAAAGTATTAGTGCTTAAAAGGACACATGGAATTTCTGAGGACAGCAGAAGACACAAGAAGCATATTTAAAAATAGATTGTGTTAAAAGTAAAAATAACCGTGGGATACTTATCTAAAATGAGAGATTTTTTTTTTTTTCCCCTTTCTTCTTCAGAAACTTCCTGTCCTGTTCCTAACAGTCTAAATGAAATGCTTACCAGCGGGGCTGTGTAGACTGTTAGCCTTTCTTCTAAGAAAAAAGATTGAGATAATCTTTCCCAGGATGTCACATTCTGGATATAACTGAAAATGTTCACAGAAAAACGGCATTTTAATATTTAGGAAGAAAATATCAAAATACTAAAATCAAAATGATTAATATGTTAAGGTATGATTCACGGTATCAGTAAATTATTTATGGCATCATAATAGTGTCATCATGCTGGGAGGTTGCATGACTGATGATAGATATAATCAGACCACTCTTTTAATTCACTACAAGAAAAACTTAGTGTTTGAATATGCATAAAGCTAATTTACATTTTATAAATTGAAAAAAATAGTCCTTTATTAACCACTGAGGTATATTTCCCCAAGCAGTTTTTCAAGTGCATATATGTATTTATTCAGTGCATGTGGCCTCAAGCCTGTATATATTTATACATACATTAAACTGTGTTACTATAAGTAATGAAGTCAAATTACTGCACCAGCATGTGTATTAACCCCAATGCAGACAAATTCTGCTTTCGCGTATGGAGGTAATTCACAGGAAGATCAATAGTGTTGATCCAAAAAGTAGTGTAAGACAACCCTAATAATGTTGCTTCTGAATTGTTTGAAATGGTACACTTGGAAAAGGGGCAAAAACTTTACAATTAAAAATGTATTTTTAAAATTCTGATTGCTGTTATTGTCTTATTGGCTTCCAAAGGTGTCTTAAGCATTTTTCATCTAAATGTAAAAAGCATAGGAAACATCTTGCAACCAGAAGAGAATATTCAGCAGCTTGAAAATACTGTTCCCTAAAGTGGTGCCTGGAGGAACCTCGAAATATTAAATTAAAATGTTCATATAAATTGTCTTTTGGTGAACTTTCTTTTTGCCAATTAATAGTCCTGCCTTTACCTTTTTATCTTTAAAATTATAATTTCATAGCATTTATAAAGATGTTTCATAGCATTTATAAAGATGTTAATAGATTTATAAAGATGTTTAAGTGGAAAGTTGGAAAACACAATTGTTATTTCTCAAGTTGTGTTAAAATCTGAATCCAGTTGTTAGTACAAAAATGTTGTGTAAATTACTCATTTCTGATCACCCTCCATTCCCTTGGAAGGCAGAACCAGTTCAAGTTCCATATGAAGAGAACTCCCAAAACAACACCACTGCCTTTGCACTGTGACACGAGGGCTAAATTTACTGTACCTATATGGATATATATATTTTTAAAAAAGATGTAGTATAGTAAATATATATATGTAAATATAGTAATCATATCTGTAAATATAGTAATAAAATATATACTGTGTATATATACACACATTATAATGTGATATATATAAGTAATATATATAATATATAAAATGTATAAGCAGTACAGAGGCCTAGCAAAGTCCATGCATGGGAATAGCTGATTTGAAGAAAAAGACACTATTTTCTTTGTTGTTAAGAGACTGTCTGATAGTTTTTACAACCAGACTCAGGGCCTGAATATACGTCTCTTGTTCCATTTACAGTCATTGCCCCTATACTGACCTAATATAAGACTGTGAGCCCTGATTTTCACAGGTGGCAGCGTATATGTGATTTGCACGGGTTTTGTGCACGGTGAAGTGATTTTTGGAGCACAAGGTGGCATTCAGTCAACTCTGTGTGGAATAGTTGGGGGTTTTTTGTGTCAGTCCACCACCGACTGCAGGTTGAACTTCTGTCCTCTGCCAAAACGGAATTCCCTTTCATCACAGTATGAACTTAGTTCTACCAGGGAACGCTATGATTTACACTGAATTCCTATTCTGTTTCTTCAATCTTTCAACAAGTTTGAGCATTATTTGACCATACAAAGAGATGAATGACTGTTTTGATGTTGAGGTTGAAGAAAGTCTAAATGTTCTGGCGGGGAGGATTTCCAGCTTTGACAATGCTCTAGGCAAAACGGAAGCTTGATTCGTGTCCACACAGAAAGAGCTGTATTTACAATTATATATATCACTTGTAATCTCCTGTAAAAAGAGCTGGTTTATGCAAAGCTTGATCTCATATTTAATGAGAGAGACTGTGTGGAAAACTAAAGCGCATCTGTGGTCAGAAGTGAGAGAAGAAACAGCAATAAATTTCAAGATTCCTCCTCTCAAACATGAACCTTTAACTTTCAACACAGGAGAGAGATGAAAGGGAGATTAGGGAGGGGGGAAATAATGTTAAATCTTAGAAAGCTTACCAACCTGACTAAATTTTGTAGTAATGTTAACTGCAGTTAATTCAAATAAATTTTTAAGGACATTTGTTCAGAAGGTAAAATTTACCCCAGTGCTATGGTCTCGCAGTCCTACTGAGCTAATCTAAATCCCCAGTGAACTTAAAACTCCTTAAGTTAATGAGTCACACAGTTAGTGAAAGAGTACAGGAAGACTTGGCGTCTATGCTGATTATATGCAGACTTGCATAAGAAACATGGCCAAGAGGAAAGTACTCCTAGGACTGTTTTGCAGCCCTACCCAACGATCCAGAGCTCTCACTGTCCTCAAACCAGGCTGTCCTCTGGGACAATGCTGGAGGCAGATCAGCGATGAGAAGGGCAGATGGGAGGGAAATGCTGAAATTGGTGGAGGAGAAGGCAAAGGCTGAAGGGACAAAATAAGGTTACCGTGATGGCTGATACTTGGAACTTGAAATAATCCTCTGTCTAAAGCAAATAAGTCTGAAAGATAGGCAAGGGCTGGAATAACAGTTCTGCCTGTGATACTATTCAAGTATCGCGTACCTCTGCACACAGAGGTTTAACCAAATCAGCAATGTTATTTTAAAGGTGGCTCTGTCCTTGAGCCACCTCCGTCTCAAATACAGTTGACGGACAAGCCCGCAAAGTCCTGCGCTGTCTCCCCCAGCAAGATGCGGCTTCAGCTGACAGACAGGAGCCAGAGGAGAAGTGTAAGAAATGCAGCACCATCATTGCCGCATTGTGGGTGTTAAAGGGCACTGCATTACGCGGCGGGACTGCCGCGGGATCAGAAGGGAAATTAAAGCCTTCACCGCTTTCGAGCGTTAAGAGGTCCCTGTCACTTTTCGGGATCTACCGGCTCGGTCAAATCCCGCTTCAGGAAACAAGATCTTCTGCTCGTTCACGGTCCCCCGCGGTGGAAACGGGACATAAGCGCGATGTTTTTACCCGCGTCGCGCCCTGCCATGTTCCTCAGCGTTACTGTCAGCGGTTTCCGACCACGTATATACCTATCCATACGCACACAGCGGCTGCCCTCTCGGCGAGCCGGTCGGGACGGGCAGGCTGCCCGGCAGGCGCGGGGTGGCAGCCGCTGGCACCGCCGAGTACAGACGCGCACCCCGCCGCGCCGCGGCGGCCAGAGCCCCCTCACGAGGTGCCCCCCGGGCCGGGGGCTTGGCCCGCAGGACTGGCGCGGGGACAGGCCGCGGGCCACACCGAGGCGCACTCGACGCTAACAGCCTCCAGACAGCCGTTGGAAAGCTCGCGCCGGCCGCGGACGGACGGATGGGCGCGCGCACCACCGCCCCCCGCCCGCACCCCCACCGCCCGCCAGCTACCTTTGCCCCTGCCGCCCCTTCCAGCCCTCGACTAGGAAGCAGCGTTAATTGGCAGTCGCGGAGAGCCAATGGGCGGCGGAGGGGCGGGAGCCTGTACTTCGCCCTCGCCCAATCGGAAGGCGGCTGGGCGTCCGCCAATCGGAGGGGCGGGGGAGGCGGGCGGACGCAGGCGGGCGCGGGGGACGGGGGACGGCAGTCGGTGCGGCGGCGCGGYGGGCAGTGGAGAGCTGGGGATTGTCTCGCGTTCCTCCGTGCTCTCTCGCCGTCTCGTCAGCTCCTCTCTCCTTCGCTGCCGGCGGGCACAGGAGACGGGCAGTTCCCGGCACTTCAGGTGAGGGCGGCGCCGTCGTCTTGGGCCCTACCCTCAGGGAGAGGCTTGAGGCGGAGGCCGGGGTTTAGATCCCCATCGGAGCCTTTGGGGGGGGGGGGCGCGGAATGGCGGGCAGCGGGGTCCCACCGGCGGGCGCGGGGAGGGCGGTTGGTTCAGCCGTCGCTCCTGGGCCGGCGGCGGCCGGCGCTGCCCATGCCCCGTGGCGAGGTCAGGCTGGGCGGGGTGGGGCGGGGCGGGGCGGGCAGCGTGCCGTGAAGGCCCCGTTGGGTGCCGGCGGGGGCTCGGTGCCCCTGCGGTGAGGCGGGGGGCGGACGGGAGCGACAGTGCCGAGGCGCGACGGCGGCGCGGAGGGGCAGCGGGCGCGAGGGGAGCGCGCGCCGTGGGGAGGGAGCGGAGGGGGCTGGGGGGGTGCAGGGCCGCGAGCCCCGCGGTGGTGCCCGGGCTTCCTCTCCGGCGGGCGCGGGGAAGGTGAAGCTCTCCTTGCACGGCGCCTGGCGGGGAAGGGCAGGGCTGGGGCTTGCGAGGGATGACGACACTGGCTGTGGGGAGGCTCGGTTCCTGTAGGAGGGAAGAGCTCGCTACTCGGGGAAGTTTAGTGACCCACTCGGTGGTGGTGACGGCTTTGGTTTTGGGAGGGGAGGAGAAGAGGGCGAGGAGGGAGACCTAAAATCGAGCGATTGGGTTTTTCCTCCCGGCTTTGAAATGCCGGCGTCCTGGATGATGGCAGGCAACGATGCTGATTTGGTGGGAGTAGGTGTTTCTATGGGGGAGAGTGAGGTTTTAAACGGCTCACAGCCTTCTGACTACCGGTAATGACCCAGCTAAATCAGGCTTCTTGGTCTTGCTTTTGCTGCCTTCTCTCTTGACTTTCCCTTTGCTGCCTTCTCTCTTGACTTTCCCTTTGCTGCCTTCTCTCTT